>JAYRBW010148554.1:0-14514 GCA_036023295.1 Invenusta paracnida | reverse complement strand
AGAGTGAGTATTAATCGCTTACTGAAAAAACGCATTCAGATAATGTTATTTAAATAGTGATGGAATGAAATATTGATTGCTACTACTGCAGAGAGACTTTTGGGACACACTTAATATGCAGTACATTATTTTAAAACTATACTTGGGACAACAATGACAAAAATATTTTATTAATTCTGAAATAGGTAATCATAAAATAAAGATATATATAGGTAGAATACACTTAAATATAGGGGGTTGCAAGAAAACTTTTGTTTTATATAATATTTTTTATTATGAACAATAATATATTTATGTACATTTTATCTAAGTGTTTGATATAAAACACAAAGTATTAGAGTATAAATAATAATAATAGTAAATATAGTCAATATAGAGCTCACTGTTCACACCTTATACCTTCTAAGCATAATCAACATTGGCCTCAACAATCCTTCAAAGCTTTAGTAACTATTCTGTAAGCAGATGTTTTTTTTATGCCCATCAATCTCTCCAAATCATTTAAAGAAATAGAGCTATTTTCTTTAATTAAATGTTCTGTTTTTTTTTTGTTTTCAGGATAAGTGCTTGTTCTTTTCTTTTCAGAACCTGGCATTCTTTCAAAATTAATTTGTACTCCTTCAATTTCTTTCTTTATTTGTTGTATTCTATGGAGGCTACCATATTTTCTTTGCCCCAACTTTCAATAAGTAAATGGTGAATTTCAGTAGCTGAATAATTATTATTTGTTAATGTAGATACAAAAAAATTTCATTCATTTGCTTTACTGTTCATGATTGAAATATTAATAGATTAATGATGAAAGCTATGTTTAAAATTCAAATTTTCAATGAATTTCTATATATATACAAAGATATTGATCTTTTATGTTGATCGTACATAGAATTCAGAAAGATATATAATATATAGCTTTCTTTAATTAATAATGTATATAAGTAATAATATGGACTTTATTAAAAAACGATTTTTTTGCAACCCCCTATATATACATTTTATAAATATAATCTTTAATGTTAAAGTATAAAAATTAATTGTTTGTAGCTACATATATAAATCCAAAATTGGATATTATTTCTAACAGTCTATGCAGCTCTCTTTTTATGATCCAGCCTCATATTTGTCTAGATTCTTTTAAACCATATTCCATAATTCAGATGGCTTGTTGCATTGTTCCACTTAACTTTTGTCAGGATAGGCTTTCCTTACCAAATCAACAAAATTTTTATATTTTTTAATTCACCTTATAATTGGTGTCCATTGTAGAGAATATTCTAATATAGAGAATCACTCACAATATTAATGAAAAGAATAGGAATTGATTACTTATTAAATTAGTTAAATCTAGAAGTTACATTTGCTTTGACTATCTCCATTTTTCTGTTGAAATTGACCCCTCCCTCCCTGTATGCCTCTGTATGCTTTGATGTGACCAACCCACCTCCCCCATGAGCATATGTATTATATGCATGGCCCCATTTAAAAATTCTTCTATAATTATAAATAAATAACAATATGTTAAAAATTTAATTTTCAGTAGTTAAATTTATAAAACAAATTCAATCTAATTCTTAATTTAATAATAATATATTATTTTATATTATTACTAATATTAATCAAATTCAAAAATTAAATCAGGGTGGCCTCCTGTACATGAAATTCACATATGTACATGAATATATGCGAATTTGTTAAAAACAGGGTAACGTATACAAATTGTACATGAATTTTATGAGATGTATGTGAATTAAAAGAAAAGTTTATAAGTGTTTATTTACTATGCATAAAAATGTTTGCCTGTGGTGCATGCTGGTGCCTATTCTCTGGATACATTTATTTTGAAAGCAGTCCGGTACAATACAGCATTAGAGAGTAAAAGATCAGCTCAATCTACAATTGGAATGGAAGCTCAGAAGAATAATAAAAGATCAGAAGAACTTCTTGAGGCTAAAGGGACTTGTAAAACAGGCTGCTGAATTATTATTGTCCGCCCAAGAGAAATGAAGAAAACTAGAAAACTGAAACTGCCAAACTCATCTTTACTTATTATGCTGTGTTTCACATACTATGTATTAATCCTTCTATCTGTAGTGTTACACAATTCTTAGTTATTGATACGATCATTGAACTTCTAAATTTCTGAACTGAATTACTTATATTGTATGCATATATCTAATATTAAATAAATGAACAATTGTAAATATATCTAGACATTTTTATTATATAGGAAAAATATGTACACAAATGTACATGAATTTTTTCATGTCTAAATGGTGGCCACCCTGTAGTATATATGGATATGGTTTAGAAGCTTATGATGGGAAAAATATTGAGATTTGTATGGTAATAACTAACAGTAATACTTCACATTTGATTTATCTTAGAATTGCAAGTCTATGTAATACTTAAATACTATTGGCTTACAACTAATAATTATAATATTAATATAAACTATTATAAGTAAACTTACTGAGTGAATAAGTTGTTTAATTTTATGGTATAAAATTGTTGTTAATATAATAAAATCAACAACTCTGTAAGCTAAAATAGCAATTGAATTGGACTGATGGTTCTAATAGAATACTGGTAGAATACCCTACTATTTTTATATCTAAATTATTTAGCCAACATTTATTTTTATATATTATTAATATTAAAATAGCAGTATCTTGCAGATTTGTTTAGATTCCAAAGAATCAACTCTTGATGCATTAAATAAATCTATTAGCATTAGCAATTTAAGTTTAAAAAATGTAAGTTCCAAAGCAAATACAAAATAAATACTTTAGTTAGGCTCTGAAAACCATTAAATTAAATATAAGATATCCAGAGAATCATTTTCAGAATTTAGTAAAACGATTATAAACTAAGAATTATTCAATTAAATGACAAATATACCAATAATAATTTTTAGAACACTGAATAATGTTAATTAAATTAAAGCCTACTTTAGTCTGAGCTTAACTTAAGAGCAAAGATTTATTCTATTAAATAGAAAATATATGAGAATCATTTAAAAAAATGAAAACTGCTTAGAAGTCAAAAATCATTAAATTTAAATTGAAAACACATCAAGAGTCATTTTTGAAAATTAAAAGAAATACTTTATTATATATAATTATAAGCATAATTTAATTAAATAGAAATGCCAAAATAATTATTTTCAGCTAAAAATCAATTAAAACTGAGAATTGTCCTCCATTTGGAGGAAATCCTCTGGGCCCTATTCTATTTATTTTGTAGAGGACTCTATTTTATATTCTAACTCAAAGGCACTAGTCTATCTTTATTTGTATAAAAGGGCCCATAATGAAATTTATTTTGTAGAGGGCCCAATTCTATATTCTAACTAGAATAGTAGAGGGCCCTAGTCTATCTTTATCTGTATAAAAGGGCCCATAAAGAATTTTTATTTTGTAGAGGGCCCAATTCTATTAATAAATTTTTAACTCAAGGGCCCTATTCTATTTATTTTGTAGAGGACCCTATTATATATTCTAACTCAAGGGCCCTATAGTCTAGATCTTTATTTGTATAAGAGGGCCCATAATGAAATTTATTTTGTGGAGGACCCTATTCTATATTCTAACTATAGAGCCCTAGTCTATCTTTATTTATATAAAAGGGCCCATAACGAAATTTATTAAAATTTATTTTGTATAGGGCCCTATTCTATATTCTAACTTAAGGGCCCTATAGTCTATCTTTATTTGTATAAAAGGGCCCATAATTAAATTTATTTTGTAGAGGGCCCTATTCTTTATTCTAATTCAAGGGCCCTAGTTTATTTTTATTTAATAATAGTTTAAATAAGTCTATATTTATATTTTTTTATTGTAGATTTTAAACAATTATGATTAAAAATATTTTAAATGCCTTTCGATGCATACTAAGCTTTTAAAAGGTAATCTAAAGTCTTCTCATGCTTGTGAAAATGTACTAAAATTTATTTTAAAACTAAAAATAACTTAAGGAGCTAACAATCATTCACAAAATCTATTCAATTAAATTACTAAGTAAGATTTATTCTTGGAAATTAAAAAAACAACTATAGAATTATTCATAGAATCTACTCAATTAAACATACTAAGATCCATTTTTGAAAATTAAAGAAATACTTTAGGAGATAAGAATATTTACAGAATCTTATCAATTTAATATACTAAGATTTATCCTCAAAAATAAAATTTAAAAAATATTTTAGGATCCAAAAATTATTCAGAATATAAGAATTTCAATTGCAAATGCCTGATATTTTTTAGAAATTAAAATACACTTTAAAAGTGAACAATCATTAAATAAATATACCATGAATGACTCTAAAAATTAAATGCTTCAGAAGGCTAAGATCATTCACAGAAAGTAAAGAAATAATTTCTCTGCATTTTATAAATTTTCTAATGAATGCTACATGGATTTTATCATTATATATATATAAATATATAAATTTAATAGACAAATATGTGATTATAATTAACTTTGCAGTATTCTACATCACTAGCAATGAATTCAGCAGAAAATAAATAACCTATATTTTATTATATGGTATTATGTTTTGTATAACAAAATTAAATAAATATCCAAATGTAAATGAAATGTGCTTTTTATATCTGATATAAAATTTAAAAAGTTAGCAAAAATATTATAGTATAATAAATTTGCTAGTTTTTTTAAACTTATATATTTCCAACCAAAACCACTGAATTACAAATACAGATAATATTTCCGAATCTCAATTAAAAATTAAGTGATACATTTATACAAATAAGAAATTGAGGTGTGAAATATTTAACAATATAAATATGACAAATTGATGTAGTATTATGTTGTACAATAATACAATTATTTGTATAGTGTTCATGGATTTATAATTAGTGATGAATGTATTATGAATAATACTTTGAAACAGTTCACATTTAATCAATAATTAATTCAATTTGAAACAATTTAAAAATTGCTTTTGGAATAATACATTTGAAATAATAAAGTTGACACCTTTTTACAGTAAAAGATAATTAGTACCAATATCTCTGTTTAACAGTACAACATGTTTCAACTCTTAATTTTTGTTTAAAAGTATGGATCAGTATCTATCAGTGTAAATTGTACAAATATATTTACAATAATTAATTCTCTGTTTTTGTCCAATTTTGCAGAATAATACATTTTTATAAGTATATTATGCTTAAAATATTATTTTACATGCATTTATATATCAAAAATATATTAACCTTGATTTAGGCATATCTCTATATATCTATCATTTAGGCATGCTTAAATATAATATATACCCATATTAACCTATTCATTATGGTTATGCTAGAAAAATGTCTCTGAGCAGTGGCTACTAAATTTATAAAAACATAAGATTTTATGTCATACTAGGCTCTCATTTGATTGGTGAGCATGTTGGCATATGTGATGATGTTATCAATAGAAAAAAACATTGATTATTAGAATGTACATCCTACATCCTACATTTTACTATAATGCTTATTGTGAACAGCAGTACACTGCTTATTTATCAGCAGAAATATAGATGTACATTGATACATTTCAAAATGTGTGTAGTGTAGCCATGTATTATAATTACAATTGAAACTAAATTGAAATGTTGTTTGTTACTGATGTATACTTACTGTAACATTTTGAAATATTACAAGTCATATAATATATGTACAAAATTTATCATTTTTAACAAATTGATTTGTAAATGTATAGATATTAGTTTATTCGCATGGTTTTCTTTGACAACAAGTGTTCTTTGCCAATATTAATATATTATTTTTATTTAGTGATAAACTAAAAACTTCAATAAACCTAACTTTTCACACTTGCCTTTATACATATGTTATTTTGAATTACTAATACACATGTAAATTTTCTCTTGAATACTGATATTTTAGTTCAATAAATGAAATAATCTGAATGATTTTTGCAGTCATGTCATAATAGTAATTGGGAGATACAAATAAAATCTAAAAGTTATAAATAAATAGTTGTTTCCAATTTTAGTTTCTTTATTTCATTTAGAGGTATCTGCATATAAAATTATTTACCAGCTTTACATATTATATACTATATGGTCAACCCTCAAATGAAGCTTGGGGAAAGGAAAAATAGGTGGATAATCAAGGCTGGCGGATAATTGAAGGATAACTTTTAACTGTAGAACATACTGTCATATATACAAATGAAAAAGTTATTGGTAAGTATTATGTATTTCCATAATATGCATTTTTTTCTAATAATTAAATAACAATAATAAAAAAACTGTAAATTATTTGTAGGTAACTTTTCTGACTCCCCACAGTTTTGAGCTTCTAGGAAGTGATCATCTTTTCAATTCTCTTCTCTGAATTGACAGACTTAAAATACAAAAACAGAGTTTTGATATCCTTTTGAGCATCGCCTGTAGTTGTTGGTTGTTTCAGAGCTGCATTCTCTTCATCATCCTCATCTTTCTCATCATCTCCTGTTTTGACCATTTGCAAAATGTCTTCATCTGTCATTGCTAATTCAGTTTCTTCCTGATTATCAATATTGCAGAACTCATCAGCAGATATCACCATTTCTTTTTCTGTATTATTTACAGGGTTTGTACAGATTCCTTAAAATCTTTAAGTCTTTTATTTTGTAGATAATCCTTTAGTCTTTAAATTTTGAAGAAGTGTGAAGAGAGTTTAAAAGTCTTTAATTTTTATATATTTTTACATATATTTTTTATATGATAAATGTTTTACATATAAATATTTTTTATCTAATAAATAATGTTTTTCTCATATTATTTGTTTTTTACTCACAATATTATGTTGTTGTGATGATTGGAAACATCTTTGAAATATAGTCAAGATGTTATATCTTTGTTATCATGTATGATTATATCTCATGGTAAAGCTACAGTGGAAAGGTCATTCTCTATCAATAACAACACTTGTTAAAATATTCATGAAAAGTTTTTTATTGCCAAAAGAGTTATCATTGACAATGTTAATCATGTAGTTGGTGGTGTTCTAAATGTTCCAATAACAAGTGGTCTTCTTGCTAGTTCAAGTTGTGCACATAGCAGGAGGCAGCAATATTTAGATTCACTTGAAACCATTATAAAGCAAAAGACTGAGAATTCCTGTGTTACTGAACTGCAAGTGCTTAAGGAGAAAATATGCTATTTTCAGCAGCAAGGGGAAGCCTTATGGAATGAATCCTGTTTAGTTTGCTGACTTACATAACCCCAGGCGTGTTTGATGATTTGAAGCATATTGCTGTGTCGAGACTGATAGATGGCATTTGGTTATTGTCCACTTGATTGATTAATTTTTGGTCTTGAAATTTCCGATTGCAATTTTTGAAGCACTGTATGATTCTTGTATACATTGGTTGTAATGCACATAAGTCATATTTGGGGTAAAAAAAAAACTTTAACATTTGTATATATAGGTAGATATGTAATCCATAGAGCTATGGACATAACTTGTTGTCTACAAACATTGATGTTGTATGTATATACATTACAGTCAATCAATAATTGCCTGACTTTAAATTTGCAGTTCTAATATATCTATAAAATTATCATTTTAGTTTATTTTGTAACTTGCATGTCATGCTGTATTGAATAGGACAGATAATCGAGGGGATTTTATATAGTGTAGATATAGTTTGTACTCAAATGGGAGTGACAGATGATGGATACCATGGGTGATAGATAAATAGGAGTTTTATAATGAAGGGAAATCTGTTCCAGACAAATATGGCGAATAATCAACAACTTTCACAGTATTATTACTAATTCTTTTACTAGTTCAATTGTATAAAAAATTTCACTAAATATTATTATTTCACAATTTTATTGGCTTATGTACACAATTATGAGTGAAAAGTTAGTACACAGAAGGCAGAATAGAAAACACACAGGTTATTATTTATTTATTTGTTTATTTACCAAATTATGGATTTTCCTTATATGAATATATCAATATCAATGTACTCCTGATATCTGCTCTAAATAATACAAATTATGCTGAAATGCATAACATTATAACTATACAGATAGTTTTGTGTGTTGTGAATAGCTTCACTAACACTTGCATATTTGGAGTGTTACAGCAAAGTTTGATTAAACTTTCAAACCAATTAAAAGACTGCAAATAATCATTACATGCAAACCTGCACATAACTTTTGACAGTAAAATAACAAGCAAAATGCTTTTTAAATTGATGTAATGAATATATCAGTGATCAATAAAAAATAAAACCCCTCTCACCAGTGGCTATAGTAAAATAAAGTAGAATCTGTCCAGTGGTCATTACATAAGTTACGTGTTTTTTCATTTTCTTTCTTCCAGTTTTGGTTTGGAAAAGATTCATCCATTTTAAAGCCGTGGCGTTAGAAAAGGTTCCAAAAAAGGGGGACCCAGCTGTTGTACACCTGTATATGTATTTGCTATCACAGCAAAAATTAGCCCATTTGGTTGCATAATAAAGCATCTATCTATCTTTAGACCCCATTGGTCCCATGCAGTAATGAAGAGGTTAGCATGGAAAAATACAGTTAATCAGTTCTGGTTTATGTATTTTAAATTTTAACAAATGAACATGAACTCCAATCTTTTATGCATCATCTATGCATCTATCTATAAAAAGACTTGGGACATACAAAATTGTCTTACTTACTAAAATTTATGTTCTTAGAATCTAATAATTTTGTTTAAGTTCCAATAATAATTCCCACAATTTAGAATCAACAATATATTTAATTCAGCATGATGCTATTTAGGGTGGCCAGGGGTGTGTGAATTTCATGTATATACATGAATATATGTGAATATAAAAGAGTTTCTTTTTATATACATGAATTTCTCCTTATATATAATATATGAATATTAATATTTTCTTTATGGGTAACCAAACAGTTGAGTCATAGCTTTATAATGTGATAAATAAATGCAAATCTAAAAATAAATACCACTGAATTCAATGTAAATTGGTTTTAGCTACACACTGGGAGAGTGGCATTTTTTCATATAAACACCCCCTGCACAAAGGGAAAAAGTTTCTCATTGGTTGAGTTCGCCTGTCACAATGTACAGATTGGTGAAGAGATTAGAGCCAGCTCCAATTTGATTGGTTAGTCATATAATACTTGTTCTAATGTTATCTGGATCACTAGGTACATTTGCACTTGCCTAGAAAATCCATTTTAGGATAGCCCGTATTATTTTCTGATTTATTTCTATTATACAATAATATTGTATTTACCACATATTGTGTTTTACAAACTAATATATCAATTCATATGTATTGCTTTCATCGTCATCACTTTGACATGGGTCATGTCGTCTATAAGTGGAGCTTCTACTGGTCAGTCTTTTGTGGGCATCTTATGACAAGCAATAAATTGGAGTTTTCTTCATATGAACGAACGTTTTGACTACATTCTACTATTCCTATAATGAATCACTCTAGATATTGTTGATGTGAATATCGATTGGCCACAATGTTGATTCTATCAACAATTAACAGTGTTGTTTTTCATAAAATAAGGAATTTCCGAGGCTTTTGTTATGCCTGTGGTAACCAAGAGAAGTTAGGATCAGGAACCTCAACTCCAAATGTTTGCTGGATGAGACACACTAAGACAAAACACTGATAGATACTCGCTACCTATGAGTTACTTTTTGGAATGAACCTCAATACATGTTCTGTGACCATTAACGGATTGGATTGTTTCATGGATTCTACAATTTTTGTCTGTGACATATGGACAATGTTTTTTCTGTCATTAATTGATATCAAATAGAATGTATCATATATTTGCTATGTACATAATATTAATATGAAAGTAAACTATAATTTGCAATCTTACTTTGAAAAATATCTTATATAAAAAGTTTAGTAAATGCTAGAAATTTATAAGTTACCTATACTTGATTATAAAGATGTAATATGAACTATGTTATATTCACAAGTAATTTCATTTTTTATGTATAATATATCTATCTTTTTATAAATGTTAATTTTATTCAAATAATAAATAATGAGGAAAATTTTGGTTGTAGGTATTTATATAAAAATAATTAACTGGTATTTAAACTTTGTATTGGTTATGGATAAATAATAGGTATAACTATATACTTGTTTCATATTTATTTATAATATGACAAAAGAAAATTGCAATAATTCTGTAAATTATTATTTACAATTTGGTGATTAATGATATAACAAAAATATAAGTTATTGGTTATTTATAGATATGTTGTAGGCTAGCTATAACTTCTCAAAACTATTGTATGCACACTACTGTTTTGTGTGCGAGTATGATAGTGTAACAGACAGATACAGCTAATTATCCTATAAGATTCAAATTTCAAATCTGAGATAAACTTGACGGAATTTTGTTAAACATACTTGCTGGAGGGATAGTAAATAGAGATACAAACGCCTGTAAAGAAAAGGTTAAATTAAACCTCTCCTAAAAAAAAAAAAAATCCGTGGCCAAGGCCACAATGTATAAATCTCGTTTATGAAGTTTACATTATTTATGTAATTTCTTTTAATATCTAGATATTGCTTGTTACATTTTTTGTTATCCTTGACTGGTTAAACTATTTTATCACTAACATTTATATGTACATATATTATTCTAGACAATTATAAAAGGTATATAGGAGATAAGAACACATATTAAAATTTGATCTATTCTGGTTCTAGATTTTGTAAATTTGTAATAGCATACACCGTTTTTGTAAATATTGCCAATGAACAATAAGGGGTACTATTTTTCTATACATTTAGCTACCGTTTTTAACATTCTTGTTTTTTATTTCGATTGATTTTATATAAATATGTGAATTTCATACAATATACAGGAATTTCCTGGGATAACAAACACAGTATTTTGACATTATATTTATTATATTGCTTTGTGTATAATATTTATATATACAGTAGAATTCACATATCACTTCAAGCGATGTATAAAAAATATAAAGACCTATAAAAATAAATGAATTTATCTTTTCAATAAAATAGTATTTCTAATTTTCAATTATAGCTTTTTGCTCTCATGATTAAAGGTGTTACACGATTAATAGTTGTTTGTTTTTTACTTTTTTTAAATAAAACATTTATTAGCTGATGTTCTCTTGATTGTCACTGTATACATTGGACTATCTTTTATTGTTAGCCATTGTGTCAAGGTACTGCAATGTCTTAACATGTTAGTTACACACTAGCTGTGTATATTGATGGTTTGTACTTTTGGTTTGAAAAACTTTTTTATTATTCAAGCTATACTCCTATAAATTATATATTATTGTAGCTCTAATTCAGGCGCACATTTCTATATTTTTTCTTTTAATATCAGTGCTTTATATCATGTTCATTTGCCAGTTTGAAATTCGATCCTTATACTGTTTTAGAACGTAAATTGCCATCGCATTGGTGGGAATATAAAATGGCAAACTTTGAATATTTAAACAAACATATTTACACTTTTTTGACCGAGTGAATTCTTTTTGTATTAATACTTTATCGAATGCGTCTTCTGACTTCTCCCTTAGATCGTCTAGATTAGAACTAACTTGCAGGTGTTAGAACAGTTGACTTTATGAAGTATAAGCTAAATTCACAGGAAATTTAGTTACGGTTAAGTAGTAAAGTATTTTAGGATTATTTTATTCTGTTTATTGTTAATAGATGAGTTTCCGTATATAATGGCCCACGTCACCAATAAGTGAGTCTAATCACTGCGTTGTCTAGTGCTGTATATGTACCTGAAAATCCTCTTGAAAGTTTACGCAGAGCATACTTGTTTACAATGAAAGCGTATTACAATATCTAAGCTTCCTAAGGAAGACAGCAGAATTGAATGTGGGGGAGAAGAGAGGCGCCTACCGTTTATAAGGCTTTCTCTCGCTTTCTACCACATGGTCTATTGAGCTGTGGCAATGTTTGAGTAAAGACTCTGACATTCACCCATGTTTCTTTGGTTCCCGTTAAAAGAGTGAATTCTCAATGAACTCTTGTTTTTACCGCGTAGTAAATAGATTTCTTGTAGGCGCGTATGGGCTCACATATCATTTTCTCTCAGTCAATAATATTGGGAGATATTGATTTGTGTTTTCGTCCTGACTTAAACTACACAATTTACGTACTTGCCTCGTGTTGTGTTGATTTGGGCGCTACGATTAACCTCGTCGTTTCTTGTTCGTTCATCACTCTTCAGCAGTGCAACAACGATTACATCCTACCATTCAGTGAAACTCAAGAAAGGAAGGTCGACGACCAGTGTCAAATGCCCCCAGGTGGTTCCTTCAAATGTCCCTTCTCTCCTCGGAGTCTCACGATGCTCCCACTACCACTACGATCAGAAGGCGGGGACCCGGAGGCGAGGGCTGCATGGCACAACTTCGCCACACGCATCGCTGCCTCTTCCGTGTGAAACGCCCACCCAGGTAGGTTTAACTGTCGCTTGTATTCTAGCTGTTGTTCATTAATAGAGAGAGAGAGAGCTACAGTTATTGTCTTGCATGTATTGCAGCGCTGCAACAGCCGCGGAGAATGAGGCCAAATCCCTTGCTCGATGTCTGACCACTTTCGACCTGACAAGCCTCGGCATAGGCTCCATCCTCGGCGCCGGTATCTACGTGGTCGTGGGTCAGGTAGCCACTAACATCGCGGGGCCCTCCATCCTACTCTCCTTCACAATCGCAGCCTTTGCCAGTCTCCTGTCGGGCCTCTGCTACGCGGAGTTCGGCTCCAGAGTGCCTCGAACAACCGGCTCAGCTTATGCCTACTCCTACTCGACTGTGGGGGAGTTTATTGCCTTCGTCATCGGGTGGAACCTTATTCTCGAGTATATGATCGGCACGGCCGCTGATGCTCGGGCATTAAGCAGTTAAGTGGACTATCTCTTGGGACGGAGGCTCCAGAACATGAGTCTGGAGACGTTCGGTAGAATGCCACACTTGAACACGTATCCGGACCTGCTGGCCTTCTTCCTGACGCTTCTAGTGACGGTTATACTGGCCATTGGTGTGAAAGAGTCGGCCCGGTATACGGCCCTGTTCAACGTCTTCAATGGCGTGGTGGCTGTCTTGGTGATCGGTGTGGGAGCCTTCAAGAGTGATTGGACCAATTGGACGCCAGCTGCAAAGTTTTTCCCTAATGGGGCACATGGGGTGAGTAATGTGGGATTATAAGTAAAACTTTGGAATGGTAAATGGGGCGCATGGTGTGACCTATGGGGGCTGGTATATAGGGCGCATGATGTGACCTATGGGTGCTGGTATATAGGGCGCATGGTGTGACCTATGGGGACAGGTAAATGGGGCGCATTATGTGACCTATGGGGAGTGGTAAAAGGAGAGCCTGATGTGACCTATGTGGATTTACAAACATTTTCATAACAAATTAGGTGTTCTTCTCGCTTTCCACTGATGTCAGGTGTTTGCTGGTGCAGCCGCCTGCTTCTACGCATTCGTGGGCTTTGATATCATCGCCACGACGGGTGAAGAAGCTCATAACGCCTCCAAATCCATCCCCACCGCTGTAGCTCTGTCTTTGGTCGTCTGTTACCTTCTCTACATGGGCGTCAGCACAGTCCTCACTCTGATGCTGCCTTTCGGCTCGCTTCATCGCTCATCCTCGCCTCTTACTGAGGCCTTCGATAGAGTGGGCTTCCACTGGGCCAAGTGGGTCATTGGCTGTGGTGCTGTTTGCGGACTCTCCGCCTCTCTCATGGGCTCTGAGTTTCCACTTCCGCGCATCATTTACGCCATGGCTAACGATGGCCTCCTTTTCAAGTGAGTTCACTCTCCCCTTCTCTCCAGTCTTCTCTCTATGTAGTCATGATTGCATTCCTCTGTTTCCTCTTTCCACAGATTCTTTCGACAGGTCTCTCAAAGGACTGAAACGCCAGTTCTAGCCACAATTGTACCCGGTGTTCTCACTGCTTTCTTTGCAATGCTCTTTGATCTGAGCGAACTTGTAGAGATGATGTCCATAGGGACCCTCCTAGCCTACAGTCTCGTGTGCACGAGCATCCTTCTGTTGCGATATCGTCCTCCTCCCACTGCTGCTGATGCAGATAGGAATCAAAACCTCCTTTCTGACAAGTACGTCTCCTCTCTCATCTCATCCTATCTCCTCTCTCATCTCCTCTCCTCTCTCATCTCCTCTCCTCTCTTCTCCATAGCTCCGAAGACGAACTCCTCAACAACACAATTGTCCATTGTAACGGCTCCTCTCTTCCTGCATCTCAAATCATGGCTCCTGACACTGACACATCAGTATTTGACGTCGAAACGGAGGACGATGATGTCTTCATTTCACGAGGCGATATGGACGTTACATGTAGGTGCAATATTTGTGGAAATATGATTCCGAACAATCAGATACTAATCTACTCTCCGTTCTACTTCTCCTTTATCTCCTCTCCTCTCTCTTCTCTCCTCTCCTCTCCTCTCCACTCCTATCAGCTCCACTCCACACTCCTCTCCACTCCTCTCAGCTCCACTC
>JAYRBW010148543.1:0-14515 GCA_036023295.1 Invenusta paracnida | reverse complement strand
TTGTACCTAAATACTGTAAACAATCATTGTTATACATGGTCATGGAATTAATAAAACACTTTTAAATTTGAATTTCCATCTCACTTGCGTTACTTTTGGGACACCCTGTATGATACTAACGTAGTATCATTTCACTGATAATTATGACTAATTATAATATTATAACTTTTGACTTATAACTAGTTATAATATTATAATATTAATAACTAAGTCTTTCCGAAATACTTAATCCAAAACGACGACTGTCGCATTTTTGTCAGTTGTCCTATTTGTGTTTTGAATACACGAGAAATAATCAATAATTCACAAATAAATGTTAATTTGTTTATTTTCTCATTGAAAAACCAGCAAAATGGCGACTATTTTCCCGTCACATTCAATTAATATTAATTGTGTTTCCAATATTTTGAGAGAGAACAAACGCATTTCCGGTTCCATTGACTACCGTTGTACACCCAAATGGCTAGTCACGTGATCACATTCTAAAATGCACTCTTTTTGTCAGAAATCAATAAGATAGTATTTGTTGTTATAATAATGCATACCTACCTCTTTTATCGACGAAATTCTGATTCGATTATTGAATAATTTTGAGTAATAATTCACGACGTCGCTATATACAATGCAAAAATGTTCTGCAACAAATTCTGTACATAACAAATTGTTTTCAAATTTTAATTAATACAAAAAATAGATATTCTTCTAACATAACTCTATTGATAAAATGATCAAAATATCTTTTTAAAATATTAATGTAAATATTCATTTTACATAATGCTTATTAATCAATGTAAAAAGATGCATTTTTATAATATTTTATTAAAGTAATTTTCCAAAAAAAACACGTTTTAAGTATTTTCTGCAACGAACATATTTTTAGTTAATGAATACACGAATCTACACTTCGCTGAATTTGAGAGATATTTGAATATTAAATATAAAAAGTATATTTTACTCAAATTTTAATAAATAGTGAATATCGCTTAACCCCCTTCCCTCCCCGGTATATGCTAGGTTTAAGTATGTAGTATATTTTATGTCTAATTTTTACAACATTTTGAAGGAAAAATTCAAGAATAACTGAATTTTGCAGCTGCAGAATTATTTTTTTCTTTTTCCTTGAGATTGCTCGTTTATAAATTTGTTATCAATTAATATTTGTGTTTGATGGTTATCACTAAGAAGCAGTTTCATAATTGAAGATTAACAAAGAGTAAAGAACAAATATGAAAGAACACACGTGCATAGAAATTTAAAACGTTAAAACGTTACTGATAAAATTATCAATTTTTATCAATTACATTAGTTAATGAAGAGTAAACATGTTAATATAAAATATATAACTGATACTTTTACTGATAAATTAATTATCAGTTTGATTATATTTGTTTTACGAAACGCTATATTAATAAATATTCTGTTTAAGTATTTTTTATCAAACGATCCCAGGTTACATGTAGAAAATAGATTCAATTCAAAAATTAACATATTTAATGACGCTTTGAAAAAAATGTTTGTCCGTCTCCCGAAACATTTGCCTTTCTAACTTCCGATAAATAAATATTAAATATTTTCTCAGGAATAAATTTGTCATGAGGATTGGACTATGGATCCCAATTCTTGGTGTTTATTTCAGACACCAAAGAGACATATAATTGACTGTTTATTTTAAAATTTAGTTACATGACTTTAATATATATAGCATAATAATTAAAGTCTACATAATTTATTTGTTTAATGTAACAGTGAAACTTTCGTGTTCCTTGACACACCCAGTATATATAATATGTCTGTATCTTTTATATCGATGCGTTGAATGTTTGAATTTTCCAACTTTAGCTTGGATTACCTAATTAAATTACATTTCACGCTCCCAAATCTGATATTCCGACCTTCCACTTATAACAGGCTGCTGTAGTATCATTCCCTCCCACTTTATTTATATCCTCATTTTTGCAAACGCATGTTATTTAATCTGTGTGCTATTGATATGTTTTTCTTTCTTATCACTCCTTTTTCTTGTCTTTCATCTTTATATAAATATATATAGGTGTGTGTTGCATTGGCCCATATGTGTTTCTGCAACTACCATGCCTTGCTGAAATATTTTATATTATTAATTTAGACTACATTTTCGTATCTAATTCGTCAATGCACAAATTTACTAAAATTTACTGTATTAACTAAAATATTCCTTTGTAATAAAATAATTACTCAAGTTGCTTATTGTTGCACGAAGTCTCTATATATAACATTGTCTTTCCGTTTATTATTGCTAATAAAATCTTGTTACAAGCGAAAGCTTCTTACACATTTTTAATTTTAAATTGCTTTTGATCTTTCAGTAAAATTAATAGTTCTATTTTTCAACACAGCGCCCTCATTTGAATTGCTTGTCTTGTCGGCAATTTTTAAAGAATTATACAATATGCGTGCTGTACTTATCTACGCCTTATGTTGAATACTTACGCCCATGTTGGGTGTGTTGTAGATGGCTTTACAGCTTCTAAACAGTAATAACCAGCGCTCTTCTATATGCTGAACATTGTTTATTGGATTAAAATTGTGTTAGAATTATATATATATTGATTCACAAACACACATATACACCTTTGTAAGTATTAAGGAAAGTAAGTTTGTATAGGTTTCAATAATGAGTACTACTTGCATACAAATTTACTACAATGAGATTGTAGATCAAACATAAAACTGAGAACACGAAGATAGGGAGATTAAAAAGGTTGAGAAAATAGGACTGGTCTATATAATTGCGTAAGAGAGTTATTAAGAGTATGCTGGTTATATTTAATATGTAATATACAATTTAAAATATTCTTTTATGAAAGGTAGAGAACCTTATTGTCAGTGTCTAAAATAGAACACTAAGTTAATTGCGCTACAGGAACAGCTACATGAAAGGTATGGTGCAAAGCAATTGCCGAATGCTCGATGTTGCTCAACAATTCTAACGCTTAGAAATTCTATAAGTGAAGAAGTTAGTTTCGTCATATTATATATCGTAGCTGTTTGAGTAATGTAATTATCTTTTCTATTTTAGTCAAAGCCAAAAATTGTCTTGACCTTACCATAAAAAAACCCAGCCTATTCTTAATAACTCTCGAACGCAATTAGACCATGGTCATATTTTCTCGATCTTTTCTAATCACTCGAGCTTTGTATTTTCAGTTTTATGTTTGTTCTGTATTCTCATTTATTTGTTTTGTAGTATATTTTCATGTATGTTGTAGTCATTATTGAATCCCAAATTGAAGCTCTATTTATTGCCTTAATGTATTAAATATTATCATTGTAACTATAATGTCGAACACAGAATATAAGAAACACAGTGAGGGTAGACTCTAAAAAGTTTCTATATAAAAGCATAGGTATATAATTTAATAATTTCTTTATAGCTCCTGTTTTAACTATATATAACATTTAAAAATTGCACATTATTCACAATAAATAACTTTTCATATTGAAATATATAATATAACTTATAACGTTATTTTTTCATTAAACTGAAAATTTAATTGTCAATTATGTGTTTTTTGCATCAGTCACAATTTTTCTTTCTTTTTTTCTTCAAAAGCTTATTAAAAATGGTAAATCATAAACTGAAAGGAACAATGTTTGCTATACAATTTACTAACACACATTTATTAGCAATAAAGCTGTATTTTTGCACAATAAGACAATCTGGCATATGACATTGGCTGGAACTTCTTAAAATTGGATTCCTCAATGCATCAAACATTCATTATTCTGAATAAATTTCAATATGCTATTTCTAATATTTTTATTCAGAAACAATTATTATTTCAATTTATTCTGAAATGATTTTATAGCCGAAATTCTCGGCGCATTATATTTAATAGATTTGGCTTTTCGACAGATATTGATATAATCCATCAATTAGTTTACATCGTCTTGCTTTAAATATACTTTAAATACTTTAAAAAATACTTTTAAATACTTTTAAGTAAATTAAGTATTTTAATTTTTCTGCATTTTAATCGCTCTTTGTATAAAATGTGTAGATGCTACTTTCGTTTTGCTTCGGAGGAAAGTTATTCAGTTATTTTCATTCATTTTCATTCTTAGATGCCTCCTGCTTATTATAGATCCATTATTATTTGTTAGCAGTCCACTATGACATCTCTAAATTATTGATGTTACCGCCAATTTCATTACCATCATAATGTAGGGAATTAATTAATATCTGATATCAGGCTGATAGGTACGCTCAACATTTTCATAAAAATATAAAACTAATCTATACATTTTTTGATTTTTAAATTAAAAGTAATGTATCTGTAATTTTAAAATTTGAAGCACGTGCATTAATTTTTAAATATGTATTTCATTTTTGATTTAGCCTGTTTTAATATATTATATTACATATATTATTACAAATTGATAAATAAGATATAATTCTTTACAATGATATTGATTAATAGTTTTGAAACTTGTTTCCCTTAATACACATTGAAAAACTTCTTGATTTAACTACATGTGAGGTTTCAAAATTCTACTTTACTACGAAATTAAAAAATAATAAATGAAGGTAGAAAATTAGGATACGTTACATGGATATATTTTATGGATTATAATAAAGAAAAAATAGTTATACAATATTGTCATAATTATGTCGACTTTATTTCATTATCGGTACGGTACTGTATATATGTACTTGACCCATCAATATTATTATAAGAGTACAATATGAAACATGTGCCGCTCAGTTTGTAGTATATGATAAACTTGTAATATAATTGACAGCAATTACAGTAAGAGAGCGTGGAATTAAAACACACACTGGTTATACCTACTTGTCACCATTACATTCATTTAATTATAAGAGTATTGTTCTGCTCATGCAACTGGATGTGTTAAGTCACCCATACACAGCATTTTGTTCAAACATTTGGTCTCCAATTTCTCCTATTGCTCTCATATATAGTCGATTTAATTATAATTTTCACGACAGCGACATACTCTTCCAAGCTTAGACTTGACGGCGACTACAAATCGCTTGTCCATGAAAAAGTAGGACACCGGATTTAGGATGATGTTAATGAAGGATATAAAGAGAGTTATGGCGACCAAATTAACACGGCCAAATTGAAGTGAAATATCAAAAACGTTGATAATGGCTAATAGGATCTGAAACGGCAGCCAACTTATTGCAAAAACGAGAACAATGAAGCTCAAAATTTTGAAGGTTTTTGCATTGCTCATGAGCTGCCCCCGGGTATTACTTGTAATTACCCTGTGCGTGGACATGGCCCGTTTTGCCCTGACAACGGTTGAAGCTAGCATCGCGTAGACGACTGCTGTAACAATTAAAGGCATATAGCCAAAGAATATACGCTGTGTTAACGAGGTGGTCAGGTTATGGTTGACAGGTGTATCACAAACCCCATTTGGCATGCGTTCATAGTAGCCAATCACAAGCGGCCAAACAAGGTAACCAGCAAATATGAGAGAAGCAATGACGAGCCAAGAAATTATTACAAGACTCCATTCTACTGAGCTGGTCATGAAACTGCGATGCTTCAGTGGCCATTTCACGGCAAAAAAGCGCTCTATGGCGATAAGTGCAACGCTCCACTTGCTCATATTGGTTCCAATCACCAAGCAATTTCTGTAGATGACGCACGTCCACTTTGGTGTTGGGAGGAAGTAACCGCAGAGATATATCAAAGTGAAAAAAGGCAGACCCACTGTGGTTAGGAGATCCGATGGCACCATAACATTTAGTATCATCTTAGCGCAAGGCAGAGTTCTCAGAGATTTTGACCCAAAGAAGATGAATGTGACGAGAAGGTTGAGAAAGAAACTGAGTCCCGTAATAACGCCCATGAAGCTGGCTATGATAATAATTTCATATTCATCAAATTGCGTTTGATTACTGCACGAAATATACTTCCAACTGGGAAAGTAGTCTTTGTTAGGCGAATAAATAGAACTATTCATTTCAGAACGCATTTATTACAATTAACAAGTTTAATACGCTATCTTTATTAAATGCTAAATTCTCTCTTGTAGAATAAATTGTACTCTTTTGAAGATATATGACAATTGGTTTATATAATTATACATTACCGCCAATCGTAGCTTTATAACTCTCACCGTAAGCAATTCGTTTTTGTTATATTTGAAGATGAAATAATCTATATTGCTATTAAATAAATGGAATTTTCACAGCTAGTTTAAGCTACGATCAGTTAGTATAGTGATAGTGTTTTTTAATAGTTTAAAAGCCATAAAGCCAAATATGATAATTTAATTATAAAAACAACTTTGCTAAATTCATTTTAAAGTTATTTTATTCAATTCGTTTATAATTTTCGAATTTTTATACAACGTTTTACTTCAGATTTAAACTTCCTGGTCGCTCACAAGGACAACTGATGGTGTATGTCGGACCAAACGGTTCAGTCACGTATATCTAACTTATTTAATAAATAGGTAACTCACTTATTTAAACAATGTCACTTATTTAATAAATAACTCTCTTATTTAATAAATAGCTCACTTATTTAAACAATAAGTCACTTATTTAAACAATAACTCACTTATTTAATCAATAACTCAGTTATTTAATAAATAACTCACTTATTTGATAAATAGCTCACTTATTTAAAAAATAACTCACTTATTTAATAAATAAGTGAGATATACGTGACTGAACCCTTTGGTCCACCACGCTCATTTATTAAATAAGTGAGTTGTTTATTAAATAAGTGAGATATACATGACGGAACCCTTTGGTCCACCACGTTCATTTATTAAATAAGTGAGATTCTTATAATTCTTATTCGCTTCAGTTATAAACGGTAGATTTTTATACAAAACAACTGTTTTCTTGAATACACGCAGCTTTTACCAGAGACAATACCACGTGTAATATATATACATGATCATATAAGTGTTAGTAGTGTATGAGTCTAACAGACCTGATAGCGTGTCATAAGAGCATCAAGTTCTGTCCGAGTCCTGTGCAGTTGGCAGTTGGCTTCATCCCTGTCCTTCTCCACACGCTTAAGCATGGTTTGCACAGCGGCAGTAGCAGCTCCTTCAGTGTGCTGACTGGCCACAAAGTCATGGCGCAGACACATCGCCTCCTTCCGGCTCTGGTCAATGGTGAGAGGGTGGTGTATAAGTTGACTAGATGTGACATATACCTACCAATATAGTGACACACCCAGAAGGGAAATCATGCTGGCGGAATACTGATTGGTTAACTGGCCCCATTATGCCAATGAAGAAGCGCGTATTTCAAACTCATAGTTCTGTTTCTTAATAATAGATGTATGGAAAGGGTTTCTGTTTGCTGCTTACTTGTAGGTAAGCTTTCATGGCAATAATAATGTGTGTGGCCAATTTGATAAGTATTCTATTTCATTTTAAAATTATTCTATTTCTACAATAAGTACTTTGAAGAGATATCAAAATACATGTCAGATGGGCGATCCCGTATTTTAGCATCCCAAACTATTTCTATTCGAATTTCGGAAATTTAGCGTCCCAAATTATTTGTTTAAAAATTTCGGTAAAATCTGACGCTAAATAAACAAAGAATACATCAATAAATTTACAAATAGTTATAAATATTGGGGCAATGGATATTCAATTGGGTTGCAGTCAAATGGTAAAAACGGAAAATGAACTAGTTTGGTAATCGAAGAGAAAAGAAATATGGCTAAAACAACCATGATCGAAGGAAACGTAGGAAGAAGAGAAAAAGCCAGATCGATGAGACAATAGAATGATAACTTGAAGGAGTATAGAGTAGATGTTCAGGGAAGGAAATGAAAGAGAAAGTCGGAGATCAAACAAGATGGGGACTGCGAGAATACAGAACTGTGGGCATCTATGGCCGACACGGACAAGGAACTAATGATGGTTTACATGGAGTGTTCAGGGAATACTCTAATACAGGAAGCTAAAGGTGGCACAATCATTTACTAGAACTTTTTGAAAAAGGCACGGTTTAAATGTTTGCGATGTTTTGGAAATATTAAAAAGGTAATCAAATTCGTGTTTAGATAATTTACTTTTATAACTTTACATAAATACAATAGACGGAATATATATTGTATTGTTTTTGTTTGTTTCTTTGTTTGTTTCTAGAAATAAATAAAAACCCATTAAATAGCAGTCCTTATTCTATACTCAGACATAAACTGTAGAAGGTATTATTATTTACACAAAAATCGTTTTAATGTAAAGCAAACAGATTTTAATCAAAACTGCGCATAAAAAGCTTATATTGCTCTTTATTAGTAGTTCCTGTTTGTACATTGTAATATACATTGCATTAAACAGTTTAACAAAATTATATTGAAGCCATGTTTACAACGAATATAATATATCCCTTTTTGTGTTATAAATAAAGTTGAAATTACGATTTAAAGGGCAAAATAATTATTTAAAAAAATAATAATCATTGCAGACAAATATTTAAAGTTAGGTATATGTGTTACATAAAGTTTTTACGTCCTCCATTTTATGAGAATTATTAGATGATCAAGATCGACATGAAACATAAAGTACGTGAATTTAAATGTATAGAAAATACGTCAATAATTTATTCAGTTTGATACATTCATAGAACTGGTAAGTAAATTGAATTCAATAAGAATCTCAGTTTTTTAGATATAGCAATAAAAAAACATAAGATTTCAGAAATATTTATGATTTTTTCATTTATACAGATTACATATTTTACAGTAGTTTAATACTATTAATA
The DNA here is from genome assembly GCA_036023295.1 of Invenusta paracnida. NCBI lineage: Eukaryota > Metazoa > Platyhelminthes > Proseriata > Coelogynoporidae > Invenusta > Invenusta paracnida. Next base: position 5,757 of record JAYRBW010148543.1, on the reverse strand, counting down.
TTGTACATAGATTGTTATAATACACCACGATGGTTCGCTAAATCTATCGAGTACTGTACGTTATTTCGGTGTATTAAGAAGTCAGGTCAATATTTAACTCACCTCTTCATACAGTTTGTTGAAGTGGTCTCGTTCTTGAGTCAACACGCAGACGTTGCCTTGGATCTGAAGAATAACAACAAGAGGATGAGTAAAGACAGAAATAATATACGGATCCAAATGAACACCACTGAGTGTAAGTCAGAGTCGTGTACAAATCCACTCAACAGTAGGCGGTGAGCCTAATTGCTCCAACCCAACTGCTTAAATGTCAAATGTATTTGTGTAAGTTGATGTGAGGAGGTAGCTATAGCCTACCTCAGTAACACGACATTCCAGCTTGTTGAGCAGATTTCGAAGCTCGTCCCGTTCCCGACGTAACTTTCCGGCCTCCAGACTATCACCACCGGTCCCGTTCTGAAAGAGTTCATAACAAGGGAGATGTGTAAGCTCGCATTGTAGATATTTCTCAGGATGCAGACACTTTTTCGTAGCTAATTAATCGTTGACACTTTTTATCATGCTAAATAAAGTGTAGGAGACGGATATTAGATTATAGCGAGTTACAATACGGAATTTTTGCACAGTATTGTTAGAAGTCGTAATCAAGTTTGAGAATTGTGGAATGATACCGATACCCTCTGGTGTTTATAGGATGGGTACACAGCACACTATGCTTTGCCTTACCGTTGCACTGTAAGTTAACTGAAGTTACTACCAAGAGAACGAATGACGAATATCTAGTTCTGTTTGACATTAATGCACCTTTTTGCTTAGATTTTCTCAGACTACATTGATATTCGAAGATTTCATCATTTATTAGTATTCTTAATATAAAATACTAGCATATGTATACGGATTCTACTGATAAATTAATGGTAAAGATTGCTCATTATATATCTAGCAATACAAGAATCAAACGTACGTACGTAAACTTTAAAAATATCATTTAATTTAGGTTATATAATAAATAAGACCTATATTGTGAAAAGAAAGACACCTGTTTTTTTAAATTCATTTTAGCTATGATAATATTTGGGTGGAATAACTAATTAATATTCTCAATAATCATGATTGCTTATAGTTCAAATGAATACGAGTATAACAAATTGTTAAATAACTGAATATCAGGTTATTATTATACAGTATTTCTTCGCTTATAAACCCCTTCCCCTGCGTATAAGCTCACCTGACTTTGAGCCTCGAACATGTTTTTTGTATGACTCACGAATAAGCCCTTTATAATTGCAGACTATATAGTCAAACATATTACTTCTAAAAACTATATTTGTCAAGTTTATCATTAAATCCAAAATATCATTCATATACATTGCTACGAGTAGTTTAGGTGCAGACATACTTCTTGTCTTCTAGTTTAGGCATTCATACATATTATATATCAATTTCGGTGTACCACTACAGCTGTTTGAGTCGTATTCCTATGCGGGTTACAGAACTTATCGACTTATTTTGATACTACCTAAATTGAATTTCTGTCAATTTATGGATCTCAATTTGTTTTTTTGAGTTCTTTTCGGACTCACGTTAAAGTCCCCCAATCCCCCCTGACTTTGATGGGCAATATTAGGTTCACAAGGGGGGGGGGGGCCTATACTGGAATGAATAAAACTATAAAACGAAGACAACCTATTGCAGGTAATGGAGCAACATGGCATAATAAGTGTTGATAAGTACGCATTCACACAATAGTCAATACTAATAAAATAGTTTATTTACTTAATAACATAAAAAATATCAATAAAATAATGATCAATCCTATTCAAACAAAAATTATGACATTTATCAAATGCTAGTCTCAATTTCAAGTACTTCCAGTAAACAACTTATATTTCTTCAATTACCAACTATTTTTCACATAATTATTGTGTTTTTGTTGCTCTAAGATAAAGTGTTGTTTATCAATTTATGCCCACAATAGGCAATTTATTGTGGCGTTATATTGAACAGAAAATACACTGCAATTTCAGTATTAGAATATCTGATCACATTTTATAGACATCACCGTCAGTGAGACCTTGTTTTAGCTTTTAATATTACTAGTTTTGTTATCTTATAAAAATTATAATCAATAATTTTCTTTGCCTATAATATGAAAAAACTTTTACACACTAAATATAGCAGCCTCTCTTCTCTTCAGTAATATTATTATTGCATATCATTATTTATATTCACTTTTATTTATTATTTATATTTGAGATGTTATCATTACCCTCCTCCTATTGGTACAATTTATATATGTAAAGCATTTTATGATAATATGACATAAATATATATGTATTTTTAGATAAAATTAGTCGGCAATCCCCTATTTTAGCCTCCCAAATTATTTCATTCAAATTTCCCGCATTAAACTATTTTAACGTGGGACTACTCCACGATTATAAAGAATCTCCTTAATTACTAGAGGTCTAATAATTGAGAAGATTCTTGATAATCGTGGTGTGGCCGCCAGCTTTTAATAGTGTATATAGGTATATAATATATATTAAAAAACTAAATTCCATTGCCTATAATATAAATTCACATCTAGAGATGTTCAAGATTATGTGAGCTCACCAAAGCAACAGCCTTAGTGTCAGAGCGTGAATTAAAGCTTCGGCTGGGTGACCCTGGGGATCGCACATTGGCCGAGTCCATCAGAGTCTTGAGTGACTCAAGTTCCCGCATCAGACGATTGTTCTCCTCCTCTAGAGACTTGAGCTTCTTCGTCGACTGAGGGGATGAACAACGAATATCATCTAGAGGCGTGTTGCACTAGCAAACTTAGTTCTGAATTATTATTTTTTTACTTAAATACATAAAATAATTATAAACTAATCTTCAATTTAAATGTGTTTTGCAAAAATGTTTTAATTAAATTAATTTAATAATAATTATGAAAATTAAAAATAGATTATAATTATAATACAATTTTGTTTATGTTTTCATTTAAGTTTTTATTTGAATGTATTTTCTTAGAAAATTATGGATGATAAAAATACGAGACGCATTAATTTCTCATTAAAGCATGAAAAGGAGATAAAATAATACTAGAAGCAATTATTTTAAAATGTTTACTTGTTCAAACAAGAAAACTAAAGAAATGTTGTATGTTATATAGAGAATTATATAGTTATGTATCCAATGGAGCCACCAGCTGCGGTTGTTCCTTTTAGATGGTTTGATGGAGAGTAGGAACAAGAACAAGAACCAGAGCATCAGCGCTTAGCTTGAAAATGTTAGCAACTTTAGTCATTAATGTTAAGGGTAATATAGGCCTGATTAGAATCTGACACTAATATTTCCAGTTAATTTGACGATTGATAGTGATTAATGTTTCTATTATTATATTATCGCTTACGATCGCCAGCTGTTTCTATATAATATTGATGTGAGTACCATCTATTACACTAAATGCATTTGGGAAATCTTTAAAACTATAAAGCCATGTTTCAATATACCAAAAGATTTATGATTTCTTCTGAATCATTTGAATCACGGATATCGTTGTATCAATGAAGAAGCTTTCACAAGTCATAATTGATCAAAAAATTCATTTGTCGTTTTAGTAATTCAAAGGGAGGGTTCTATCCCTAAATATTCTATTTTTATGTAATGCTCTTCTTATTATGTTATTATTTTGTTATTAACAAGTAACAAAAGAATACTAGATAAAGACGAATACTTAAAATAAAACGGAGGTCACTAAAGTTTTCATTTAAATTTAGATATTTAATTAAGATCTTGTGAAACGCATAACTAATTCTACCTTTAAATGGACACATAAATGTATAACTAAGTTTGAAAATTATTCCATAAGTTCCATATTCTTAAGATAACTTTTTCCTCAATAGTATATGTAGTATATATTCTTCGTTGACTTATTAATTAATAATGTGAAACTATAAGATGTCTTATTAGCCAATATAACTATTCTTCTTAGTATTATTGCAACTTTATTTCTATCTTATTGTGCAATATTATCTACATGTTATAGAAAATGGTTCTCACAAGGCTATGATAATTCGGATATATATCCTGATTTATGTCTCTACAAGTCTTTAGTTAAACAACTCATCATGTTGTCTTGTTGGTTCTCAAGAGTATTTGTATAATCTAAATTTACTCTGTATAGGCAAGTCGTAAGTGTATATAACATAAACTTTAACGATTTAATTAGTTATTCTATTATATGCGAAAGCTCTACTATGTAATAATAGGGTAAGCCAGATAAATATTTATAAATATCTCTACTATGTGATTAAATTATTATCATTAACCAAAATATATGCTCTCATACTATTATAAAAATTGTCACAAAATTATATTTAGTAAACAAACGTAAAGTTGGCAATATTATTATTTTTTGCAGCTATTGAAAACTAAAATATTAGTATTAACTCTCATCAGAACAGATTTCGAAATTAAATTAAACTCGGACTTTCATAACTGACTTTGATGAATGTATGTGGGGAAATGGCATGTCTTCTAGTAATGATGATTTTTAAAGAGTCTATTATATATATATATAGATTTTATATACTGTTTAACGTAAACACGGCCGCAACAAATTAGAATAAATATTAAACAAATATCTGAAAGAGTATAAACAGAGATAAATACAGAAAGGTTTATATTTATAATTATTAACATTGATACTATATAGTAATAATTATTAGTTAAAGTTTTTGTGAAAAAATAAAATAGAAAGATAATATCTATGTTTAAGGATAAACAAAGATGCTTTTGAAGAATACTTTCTAGTTCTTTAGTAAGTATATTTAAGAAACTCAAATTAAGAGAGAACAAATACGTATACAGCATTGTTAGATAGACATGTTTACTAGGACTTAAGTAGCATATGTTTTACGCTAACGTGTAGCCTATTAGTACAATAGGCTACAAAAAATAGGTTCACTATCGAAAGCAGACGACAACATTATGTTAAGATTGGCAACTCGTTTTTACATTTTACGCGATAGAAATATTCTCAATTAGTCCATCCAAGCCATTTAGACCCAAATTTGTGTCAGATAAAAAAAATTGCAACACTACATATGAGTGTAGATTTGATTACAGAAATATAATATCCCAGATAACATATTGAGTCTAAAGCTATCAAAATATCGGGCAACATAAAACTATGATTTTTATGATTTCCTATATTAAAGAATATGATTTTTTTTATTTTGGTCCAATTTTGTCTAATTTTCATATTTTTGAGGAAAAATAAAGTTTATTTTTACTTTTAGACAACAAATTTCTTATCAATTCGTTCCTCTAAGTGTTTTCTAACATTTAAAATAGAAACTAGCCTCATCAATTCTATATAATTCAAATTCTAGACACACTGCAATATTGGTAATTAGCCCATTTTTAGCCATACATTACATATAAGAAGAGTATTCTAAGGTATTTAATATTCTTATTTATTAAGAATTTAAATTATAGAATTTCTGAGGCTAATTTTTATTTGAAATATTTGGAAACACTTAGAGGAACGAATTGATATGAAAAATGGGTAATCTCCAAGTTTCCCGCGTTAAATTATTTTCGATTTTTAACGTTTTTTTTAATAAGAAAAACAATTATTATCATTAGTGTTTATAAGTGTTACAATAAGAAAAATATAAATGAATCACAAGTAACATTATACATGAATCACATGTAACAAATCAGAAGTCGTAATAATGTTTAATCCAATATGTAGGATATTTC
>JAYRBW010148532.1:0-14515 GCA_036023295.1 Invenusta paracnida | reverse complement strand
ATTATATATTAAATTTGAATGAACAGCATCCATAGACAGCAACCTGCAGAATGATAATCAATAAAACAAAAATTCTTTCATAAACATCGATACAGCCATAGACAATAACCTGCAGATAATCAACAGACAAAAATGAAAACATATATTTTGGTACCTTTTTTTATGGGATACCCTGTAGATAGAATTTTAAAGAAATCTATTCCAAATAACAGATAGGTTTTAAGTCATTTATTACGTGTAGGTATAATATAAAAAATTCGAAATGTTTACTTATACTGAGCTAATTGTACCACTTTAATATACAAACATCACAAAGTTTTGCATATTAACCAAATATTTGTATTTATTATTCGTTTAATTATTATCAATTCACATATGGGGTTTACTGATAACTTAAATAATTTATAATAATTTATTTCAGTAATAAATTCATACAATCCTGACTCACATTAGCTTGAGAAATAATAAATATATTATACATATGTATATTTAAATACTTCATGCGTCTATATGAATGTATATACATATTTAAATTTAAGAATAAAACACATATATTTTTATTCAATATAATCATCGTAAATTTGATAATGCGTATATATTTTCTATTTCATAAAATGAGAGATATAAAATTTAATAAAATAGTGATGTGATAATATGTTTGACCGACCTGTATAGAATTAAAAACATTTATGCATACTATGTAAATAATAATGTCTATAAGATCGTAAAAACGTAACTCTTATAATATTAACGTAGTTGGTATGTGAAAACCTATACCTAAGCTATAGACACACATGTATACATATCGCTAGTAATACTTCAGAACACTTTATAGAACACTTTGAATTTTGAGGTAGAAACCTTATTATATAAATAAGTTAACAGAAATATATATTGGTATCACATACAATTAAGAAATAATCCACTTAAAAGCTTTTATTTAAAAAAAATTCTGTCGTATAATGTATTTCTAATTACATATTATCAGTAAATAAAACTTATCATTTCCATTTTTAATTCGTTATTTTGCATTGTAAATATTTTAATAAATATGCTACAAATAAAAGCATTTTATACTAAACTTTAGTAAATATTACTGTGCAGTTTTATTCAATCACAAGATGTATTTAATTCATTTGTTTTACAACTATCTTCACATGTGCACAAGCATAATAGATATTTAGATTCGTTCAATTGTAACTTTGGTTATTGTATCTTGCCATTTCAAATTTTTAGAATTGTCAGCCTTTGTAGTTTTTGTGATATTGCTTTTTAATTGTTCATATTTATACACCTTTACTGTATATATAATGTGTGTGTATAAATATACTTTATCTTATATATAATAATGTAACAACATTTGGTTTTTTAATGCAATTGTATGTATACATAATTGTATACATAATAATTGTTTTTATTTATTTATAAGACAATATAACTATACTCGTATGCCTCTAATTTATTCCCTTTATAGAATTAAATAGAAACTATTGTATATTGATTTCAAATCTTTTTATATGCATAATAAAATATTAAATGTGCTTATATTTGACTTATGAATATCGAGTGATTCAATAAATGAAATATTGAGTAGTTAAGTTATGTATGGCGGACGAAGGGGGTCAAAACGAAAATCATTAAAAAATGTACGTATTCCTTTATATGTTGTAAATAATCAAAATATGCAGAGTTTTGTATAAGTCCATGTTGTCTTCAACACATAAATCTAAAATCTACATTTTATTATACATATATGTATATTTAGAATCTTTAACTTATTTCTCATGTATATTTTTGAGTTAAATTCTAAAAAAGTGATGCCACTTTAATTTATTATATTTTGCTATTTTTAATATTTTCATAATTATTATTTATGCTTGTTTGTCATTAAGGAAGGAGCCGTGAATGCAGCATGTAAACCCCTAGCTCAAGATGGGTGGTTTTAATATCACATTTCATGCAGCATGAAAACCCCTAGCTCAAGATGGGTGGTTTTAATATCATATTTCATGCAGCATGAAAACCCCTAGCTCAAGATAGGTGGTTTTAATATCACATTTCATGCAGCATGAAAACCCCTAGCTCAAGATAGGTGGTTTTAATATCACATTTCTAAATAATTAGGTTACAAAACGTTTAATTAAAACTATGCATCTTCATATAGGTGTTTAAACTTCATATTCCCATAAATAACTATAATTATTAATGTGACCAAATTTTATAAGAAAGCAAGACATATTTAGCAATCTTGAGGTGGTTTAATTTTGGATTCTGCTAAATTGAAAGAGATTTAAATTTAAAGTTAACTTAATTTAAGTTTTATTAGGATGAATAAATTGGTATGCCTTTAATTATATATAATAAATATATTGAGCGCAATATTTCATTAAATCTAATACATACGCATATATGTATATATATGATGTGCATATTTACTTGTATGCAAAGATACATAAATGTATATTTATTGGTTGCATATATACATATGTATAATGCATTTATCAAAGGATAGGTAATAAATTATTTAAAAATATATATTTAGAATATTTTTTTCTCAAAAAAAAAATATCAACATTTTAAGTTATATAGATTGATATTAAAGGCATAAGTATAGATATTATTCTAAAAAATTGTTATTTATAGTTAAAATGTATATTTTGTTAATAAAGATATAGGCCTTAAATCCCTATACTGAAAGCAGAATATGAGTATACTTTTTATGGTTTTATTCATAAAATTAGTCTGAAATGCATATTATAACACTTATGTATGTCAAATAATACCATATCACAAATGTAATTTTTAAAACATGTTTCCTACGATGCCTAATATAGTACTATAACCACAATACCGAAACAAATTATGTTGCAATAATTGATTTAAAAAAGGGGAGAATACAAAAACATAAAAGCGCTTTTCCCCAACATTTTATAAAATCGAAATAGTTGTTTATACACAGACGATTTTCTACTTTAAATTATTACTAAAAACAGAATTATATTTAATTATAAATCTTACAAACATATATTTAGCAAGAAACCCAAAATTATATATATGTATACTATTAGCCCTTAATAAAAAGTATCTATATATATATTATACGCACCTAAATACTGACACAGAACATTTTTCTCATTATATTTTTAAAGGATTGTACAGAATGTAAGTCCATTTCATAATAGTTGCTCTTATTACTAATATCCCAACTATATTTAGTAGAATTTCAGTAATAACAAATTATATAACATAGTAAAAGTTATTACTATAGCAATACAAAATTGTAAATTTTGAAAATAATAAGGAATTAAAATGGAATTCTCTTAATCATGCAAACCAAATGAATTCTTATAAGAAAACTCCAAATTTATCCCAATTAACCTATTAAGACTGCCCTATATAAAATCTATGTACTGCCCTGGACAAAAATATAACTATTAAAAAGACAAAACATGTTATTTCATACATATATATTATGTTTTGTGAATTTCGGTTTGAACAAGAAAATAATTACAAAGCATACGAAGACAATAACTCTGTTCTGCGCATTATATGCAGTTAGGGGTAATAAATATATCGTTTCAACAGCTAGTATAGTAATCTTAGGAATAAATCTAAATAAAGGTATAGGTATATATACGGATGTCATAAAGAGTGGATGGTGTACTTATCTCTTAGGGATTGATAACTAATGTTCAATAGTACATATTAAAGTTGAAAATTATTGACGATAGTAAAAGACTGGGAAAGTAAAATGAAATAATTACCTATGTATATCAAATAAAATATCTTTGATGTATTAACTCAATATTATGTTTGTATTAAAACTCTATAATTATTTTCTAACATTACTTTTTAATGAATACATAAATAAGATAAGTATCACAATATAAGTAGTATAAGTACATAAAAATAAAGTGAATTGGTTAACTTCCTGCTATGGAAAAAAGGCGAAAACAATTCAAACATGAAAGTGGTTTTCAATTTTCAAAATGGTAAGAGAATTACGCGCAAACGATGGATGGAAACAAAATCATATCATGAGAAATATGGAAAAATTATCCGGTATATAACTTAAAATTGGAAAAAGGAAAATAGGTATGTGTACATATTATAGTTGAAGGATAATCAGAAAGAGAGGTGTGGAAATATTCTAGATATTTCTCAAATGCTTCGAGTATACAGAGTGAATAGACTAGAATAGAATATATATAGGATCGAATATTTGTATAGGTAAAACAGCAACGTTAAAGAGTACAAATATGTGATTAGTGGCGTTGGTAATTATAGTAATATGCAATTTATATTATTATATTACGTAATAATTGAACAATATTGTAGAGCATGTTAGGTGGCTTGGTTAAGAGGGCTGGGTTGGTACTTATAAGTACTAACAAGCAGTAAATTTGGAATAAAAAATAGGGGTGTTGGTGGTGGTAATATTTAACCTTTGCAGACACAAAAACAATACACAACGCTAAAAAGGAGGTACATGCACATTTAAGGATTCGGATATCATGTACAGTAGAAAGGGGTGCAATAAATTGCAATAGCAGAGAAGAAAAAAAGGAGTCATTTAGAGTTATAGAATACATGTGCATGTATTTAGTATAGTCTGTGTACAACTGGTATCATAGGAATTGATAAAGACAAAATTAACTCCAAAAGACAAAAATTATAGTTGACAAAAATTGCAAAAAATTGACAGTTAAAATGTTTAGTTGAAAATGCTGTACCACTAGGGAGGGAAATCACATAATGGTGCAAATAATGTATGTAATAATATACAATGCAAGCATAATTTGCACAAGATTTGTTTTCGTTGTTGTAAAATTCAACTATTGTGATGTCAATGATTTTTCAGTAAAAGTCTAGAAAAATGTAAATTATAATATATATTTTTCGATTTTTTTGTTTAAATACAATTTTGGTTAAAGAAATATCGCAAGTAAAACAATGTATAATAAAATATGAATAAGTTTTTTTGTAATTTTAAAATTTTAGTATAGATAAAAATGTTATGGAATCTATTAATGTTCTTGAAAATTGTAACAGATACATAACTACAGTTTATCACTATGTTTTGTAATAAACACCTTCTTTAGTTTTACATAATCAGTATTTTTACAGCTTTAATTTGTAACTCTTTTTATAAAGTATAACTGTAGATAGAAATAATTTATGTTTTAAAGTATTAATACATAATATTTGTTATACTAAATTTAGGATCTACTATAGTTTACATATGTATGATATGTAGGAAAATTTACTAAGCAAACAGTGGAATGTAAGTTATGGAATGTAAGTTATGGAATGTGAAGTTACTTTATACATAATTAGGAAAAACAAACACTTTCAACCTTCACTAAACAGCGATTCACGGATTTGCTTTTGTTTGTCAAAATAACACATAGTTGTGTGTGCTCAGTATCAGTTTATCACAAAAAGATTAAGAAATAATTATAAGTACTGTCTACGGAACAGGAATAAAAGTTTAGTTCTATAGTTCGGGCAGTACAATCAATGTAAACACAGTACAACAAAAGTTGGTGGCAGGTATGAAAAAGGGAGGGTAGAGGAAGTGGTAAAATCAAGCCATAAAGGGGAAAAATAACGGAATTTGTGTAAAACGTCATCTTTTTAAAACGTGATTGAAAAACAACAATATCTATAATTCGGTATAGTGTGTTGAATAAAATTAATAGCAAGGGATTAATAGGTTACTTGGTAGATAGTTTATGAACAAATATCACAAGAGTGCTTTGCCAGAATATTGTATGTGTATGTATATATATCATAAAGATTGTAATTCTAATAGATTAATAAGTAGAATGTATCAACAGAATATCAATCTCATAAATCTAATATAATCGGGTTGATTGGCGCGCGGTGGGAATAACAGCATAAATCACTTTTAAATAAGGTAAAACAAAAAGTGGGGAGGTAAACCACTTAAATATAATGTCATTTTTAAATGAATTATATTATGCATTTAAATTAAAAAAAAACGAAGGAAATGAACAAAGTAGGAAATTATATAATTGTCATTGAGGAATATTGATAAGATGAATATACATTATTACTCAGCTTAAAAATTAAATTTAAGTGGTCAAAAAGATTGAAACAATATAGAATACAAAACCAAAACATGTGGAATATCGATTACATATTTTACATATTATGTGTACAATAGTGTTAGAAAAGTAAGTATGTAATGTATCACAATTGTTATACTGGTTTATAATAGATTTTTGTATAGCAAACAAGTTTTCATGTATGATAATAAAGAAATGGCTGTGACGCAAAAAATTGGGTTCTGATAATCATAAAATGGTTGAAATTGAATTTCAACATAGCGTCGTTGAGAAAACACGAAAAGAGAAATAACTATATCTTTTATAAAAATTACAATAATATAATAAATAATATTTATTCCACATATAAACTGATACTGACTGTATATATAGCTAGTAAAAGTAATGTCAAAATCGGATTCAATTGTTCCCAAAAACGGGAGGAAAAATTTAAAATGGTCGAATCAACGTGTTGAAAAAAATAATATTGACAAAAATTAGTTCTTTCAACGATTGATGCTTGTAATTAAATTGTATATGTATTGTAAAAAGACAAAATAATTTTTTTAATTATCTTGATAGAAAGTAAGAAGAAAAAATAAAAATAAACAATATAATTGCACATGTCATCGTTATTGTATGCAGAGAGGTTAAAGATTTGCTTGCATGAAAGTTCTAAATGCTCATATTGCCATCAGAATATAAAAAATGAAATGGAGGGAGGAGGATAAAACTTGATGCATTTATTATTCCGATCTGTACACGACTCCATCTTTAAGGTAACACATAGAAAAGGTGTTGATTAAGATAAATTGTAGTACACACAGCGCATTGTACAGATTGTAGTGTCCCTAATTATAGTTAGGTACAGTAATAATAATCTTACATCTGATACGATTACAGTGTACAAAATATATCCTGATGAAAGCAAAAAAGAGATGTAACGGAGAGAGGGGAGAGGAGAGGAGAATCAGAATAAAAATTCCACATAAGATCGACCACCGAGCAGCAGGTTTCCTGTCCTGGTTGCCTAGGAACGCGGCGGCTAAGCTCAGAATGGGAGGCCCCATCGTTTGTCCTTCTTCTCAAATTTGCTGGCAAGACTGGTGGTGTTCCGGCTGAAAGATTTTGCCTCATTCATCATCTCTTCGGTCTGTTTGTCGAGCTGACTGAGTCGTTCACCCCTTTCAATGGCCGCCTGTGTGCAAGAAAGGGTCTGATTAATTACCTGTTCAAGAGTTGCTGTGCAAGTTAAGTCTATATTATTGTCTGGAATAAACGGTTTTTCTACTTTCACTTTTTTTGCCTATAGGGGTTGGTTACATTTAGAGACAGTTAATCACGGAAGTATTGTCTGTCCATAAAGAACAAATAATATTTCTTTCTTTATTGAAGTTTTATAAATTGACCTGATTATATATATATAATATTGAATATAAATATAGGTATAGGTATATTCAAATAAATAGGTATGTGATAAATGGATATGATTCATAAAGTCATGACCTATAGCGGTATGTGGTGACCTATAATAGTTTGACGCAATAATATGAATTTTTCTTGAGATTAAACAGATATTTTTTAGCACGAATTGGAAAGATAAGTAATACATCTAATGAAAAATATATAAAAAAATAAGTAAACTAATATTGAATATATATTCAAATTGAAAATATGAACTTCAAAGCACATATAGTTACGTCTAATGGACTAAAATATAGTGTCTTTTTAAAATTCGACCACTGAACTATTAAAATTTATTGGTTTATTAGTTAATAATTTTATATCAATAAAACTACCTAGACGGTAAACTTTTATAAATCGTTATTTATAAAAATCATTCATTACTATCCATGATATAAACAATTCTAAATTGAGGTCTAGAATAAATAACACCAAAAAGCTAGAATATATGTATGTGTTTGCCTGAATTAAATCCACACATTTTGAATACTAAAATGCTTCTATATACTATAGTTAACTAAACTAGATTGGTGTAATGTTTGAAATAAATAGATGATTTCAAAATATGAATTGTGTGTTCATATGCTTAAACAAAAATAATTTGGTATAGAATAATATTTTGCAAAAATAACAAAAATGAATTCATAGACAAAAATAGTGAAGGTTTGTCAGATAAGTTTGCAGTTTTATAATACGGTAGAAATAAGTTTTAACCCGGACAAAATAGAATAAAGGTACATTTAAGGGTGATACTTTGTTAAAACCCTATTAAAATTTAGATTGGGACAAACTTTTTAAAATAACTTAATTTTATTCTTTCAATTGAGACAATCAAAACAATGAGAAACATAATGTACACCCTGTATATTTTAAGGCTACGAATAAGATATCACTTCCAGGAGCTGTAAAGCAATAATTAGAAAATCTTTTTAGTCATATGACTCACAACTTTTGAGGCATTAAAATACCAATTTTTAAAAACTCGTAATATAGGATATTTTGAGATAAACTCAACAACGGGTAAACTTGTCCATTCTCTATTATATAAACATAAATAACAATGTCTTAACCCTTTAAAACAGGGGTGACTATGTTACGGTTCATCAGTGAATATATGAGCTACTAATTTGCAAATTTATATACACAAAAATAAAAGCATCGCAAACTTACTACAATAATATCAATAGTATAAACGTTTATCGTTAATACTTCTACTATGAAATCCAGACTCATAAATGTTGCTGAAAAGAAGTCTATATTATTATAATAACAAATGCATATGGGGATGTAAAATCATTTTAACAGAGCCTCTCAAATTTGAGTTGTCATGCGCTAGAATATGCCAAATTCTCTTGTATTTAAGAACAAGGCTGACAACGAAAATAAGTGGCTAGTGTAGAAGTGTATGTCTATATAAATATAAGCCTTAAAAATTCGATAAGTAGTTTTTGTTGAAATTATAGCCTAGCTATTTTTCATTGAGCGAAAGTTTCTGTACTAAGCATTTCTTTATAATAATGGCTATTACAGCCGTGGCCAATAGTATCCGGACAAGGTGAAATTTTTTTTTTTTATTTCTGAGGAAAACCCGTTTGTTTATGGTTTTAGTCTGATTAGTTAAACAGAATTATACATAAAAATACCATTCATCCACAAAAATTCTTAAAATTTGCATACTACATAAAAAAATACGAATTTTTAAAATACAGCAAAATTGGCAAATTTTGGCGTTTTTTGGGCCTTTATGAGTAATATCGTTTAAAGTACAAGCCTTTTGCACTTGTAAACTGTAGTTTATACACGTCTAATCATATAAATACGCAAAAATGTTTGTTGGTTTTAAGAGCCAATCACAGTGCAGGAAATGATTTTTTGAATTTCATTGGTTTTAATTGAATATTACAGAATTCCAGGAATTTTAGAGTCTGACTGCATTGTAATTCTTATTTTAAGATTTAATTATTGATTTGTGCATGAAATCACTCATTTTCGATTGAAATAATAATTACAAAAGGAAAGGAAGTGGTAGAAGGCAAAAGATAGCCATAATCACCTTATTGAAAGAGGGATACACAATATGCCAAATTAGTGAAATTGAAGGCATTCCTAAATCAACTGTCAGTGATATTAAACTATGGTAGATGCACAACCCAGCTGGATTTGGTTCTCCAACAAAGTGAAAAGGACGACCACGGGTTACTAAGGTAAGGTGGGGCGAATCCGGAAGAATTTTCACTATTATAACTGGGATTTTTGAAATAAAGATCGTTTTTAATCATTTAAATCGAAAATCTTACATTCAGTAGTTCAGAATTATAAAATATTATTGTTGTCAATTTCATTATCATTAAACAGTCAACATTTTAAAAACTAAATAAATCTAGATTTGCCCCAGGGTGGGGCAAATCTGGAAAGAGATGGGGCGAATCTGGAAACAACATTTCAAAATATTTTTTAATTTGTTATCATAGGTAAAAGGTTGCCATAACATTAGATATATTTAATGGTGAAATAAAATGTTTAAAATGTTTAATTGCAGTGAAGTAATTTAAGGGTTTCTTGGACTTCTCATTACAGGCTGTTATTTTAACTTTGTTTAAGTGTAAATGTTTCTAGTGTATTTGTGATTAAGATATATGCCTTATATAATGTTTTATATTTTATTTTACAAACGTATAATGGTAAAAAACATGTTAAAAATGCCAAATATAAAAATAAAATGTTTTGTCCCTCGATGTTACCCTACTAAATTCTAAAAAAAACTGCAACATTTGTCATTTTTGTTATTTTTCCATATTTGCATATTTAAAAATAAATAACAGGACTTTTTGTGGATAAATAGTATTTTTATGTATAATTCTGTTTAACTAATCAGACTAAAGCCATATACACACCAGGTTTTCCTCAGAAATTAATAAAAAAGAAAAATTTTCACCTTGTCCGGATACTTTTGGCCATGGCTGTACTGGAAATACAAAAGGGTTCTCTTAAATTGCTTTACTAAAAATAAATCTGAACTTAATTTATATTGTCTAATCAAAATACAGTGCAATACAAAGGATTTGTAAATTTTAAGTTTTCCTACAACTTGCATTTGTTGTTTGAGAAATAAATATAAATTAGTATTTATTCAAATATAATACCTTCATTTTATTGATAAAAAACTATTGCTGCTTTTATATATTGCTGCCATATAACATATGGTACATTTTGATCAATATAGCTTGCTGTGATGACAGTTCAGTGACATGAAAAGAATAGCCAATTAAAAACAATGCCTTCATAAGTATGGAAAAAATTTTTGCATACCTGGGTTTAAAAGAGTTAAACTGGCCTATAAAATCATATTTAGGATATCAAACATATAGGGGCAGGGTTGTGATAAGCTGCGATATTTGGACTGTTGCCTGTGATATGCGATATTATGAGCATGTCTGCCATATTTTTATTTATTTATTACCCAGAGTTTATTTACTTCTCCCCCCACAAGCTACAACACATTTCCAACATTTTTAATAACTTTTATTTGTAAACCAAACAAATACAGAATTTCAACTCCAAATAAGGATGCCAAGAAAGTGTACCTATGTTATATACTACAATAATAAAATGAAACCAAAATAGACATACTCGTAATTAAAGAAATGTTCAATAACAGTGAACATAAACAGGTTTGTAGTGCCATTGATAAAGATGGTACGGTAATAGGATGTGTGTAAGTAGAAAAACCAGTAGAAGTATCTCTTGACAGAGCATCAGCAATGTTAATAGCACATAGAAAAAGGAGGGAATAATCGTTTATTGGGAATTGACATATTTATATTTATAGTGTTTGTCTTTTTTTATTATATTTTTACTACAAGATAGTCAGATTCTTAAACACCCTTATAAGTTGTATGGATCTAACATATTTCCAGTAATCTTCTCTAATAAAACTTGTTTTGTGTATAGTTTAATAGTTAAGCGCAAAGAGTGGTTATTTAATATTACTAGTGTGTGTAAAAACAAGATTCTCCACATGGGCTGAGTTGGCGGGGGAGCATAGCACCCCCCCCCAATAATTTCCAGAGTAGTAAATGTAAATTAACAACAGCAAGCAGTTTGTAAGTTAAAGCAACAAGACAGCATTCATTCAATTATCCGACAGTATTATTATATGCATAGCTAACATAGAGCAGAAAATAATCAATGCAACCAATCAGCACAAGGTGTTTGGGCACAAATGGAAAAATTTGAATTTTACTTCGGAATTCAATTAAGCTGCACCATTTTCTTTAATGTCCATGTCTGCCAGCCAAGGTCAAGAATTAGCAATGCTGACAGTCAATACTTTAAAAAATATCAGAAATGAAGAATCCTTCAATATGTTTTGGGCCAAAGTGAACAAAGAAGTAGAAGGAAAGAATATCAGCCCACCAGTACTTCCATGTCAACGTAAAGCACCCACTCGTTTTGAAATAGGTACAGCAGAAGCTGAATTTCCTGAATCTGTCATCTCTTACTATCGGAGTATGCATTACCAAGCTTTGGACTTAATAATTTCGTGCATCACAGAGCGATTCACAAACAATGGTGACTACAATGTTTACTGTAAAAGCCAGAACCTATTATTGGCATCAGCAAAAGGCCTCTCAGTGGAAGAATCTGACGATTTCAAACACGTTGTTAACTTCTTCGGTACCGATTTTAATCCAGAGCTTTTGGCAGTACAGCTAAAAACATTTGGGGTAATGTTCCAGAATATCACCGATTCTCCCTGTTTCAAGGATGTAGTCGAATTCTTCCGGAAATGTAGTCACTCACAACGTGAATTATTTTCAGAAGTTATTCGCTTTGTGAAACTAATAGCTCTTATGCCTGCCACGAATGCCACAATGCACCAGCTACGTTGAACCACCTGATGGTCATGCAGGTTCACAAAGAAAGACTGGACACTCTGAGTCTCGCATCCATCGCAAATGACTTTGTTGATAAATCCGAACGCCGACTGTATAACTTTGGAAAAGTATAATAATAATTTAGAGACTCCTAAATTATTACAGTTGAGTTGTAATTCAAATTCATTATTATACGGTATGCTTATGACTTTTTTTATGTATCAAATGGTCTTTAAATAGTCTATACCATAAACTGTGTACCTCAATCATGCAAATTTTAACAGTTTGTGTACTTTGATTTATGGTCTTACTACATATATATATAGTAGGAATAGTCAAACTCTTTAATTAAAAACAGATGATTATTATACATTTTATTAATTATACAGTATGCTATTGATATGTATTTGTGTATCAAATCGTCTTTAAATATATATTTCTGTATATATATTTGACTGAAAAATTATTAAAATATTACCTACAGTAGGTACATATTTTTTATTGTTTGAATTTTGTTTGACTTTAAAATACTTATAATAATGGCCTGTTAGTTGGCCCCACCAATCCAAATTTGGCGACGCGGCCCATGTTTTATACAAATGAACTAGAAGCAATAGAGTTCTAGAACAAGTTTGTTGAAACTTTATAACTACTTTTAAAATAAAATAATTAATAAAACTATTACTTTTAAAATATCTTTAGTATTTTTATATGAAAATGGAAAAAATAATAGAGGGATTTGAGCAACAATTTGAGGGTTATTATTTTTTTAGAAATAAACCCGATTAAGTACACTGGAACTGCTGCATGCGCACCTAAAGGGTTACTTAATTTTGAAAATGTAGAATATTTCATTGGCGCTCAAACGGGTATTTCTTACAACTACTGGTATGGAGGTATATGTGCGTCTTTACTTGACTAAAAAACATGACATGAATGTTCTTCATAGGGTGACTGTTCGGTTTCAACCTCCACAAGGGAACGAGGTTGTGGAAGAAGACCCACTCCCAGCAGAAAATCAGCAAGGAAAGGAGGAATCCAATACCCAGACAGACGAAGACACCCGCAATGTTATCAAAGGAAACCTGAGAGGGATGTATGGGGCATTTCAAGATATAAGCAATAGGAGTCATTAAAGCGGTATTTTGTCTTATTCCATGTGAAGATTTAGGAATTTTGTAATAATCAAAATTTAAACTGTAATAATTTATTTGCCAGTTTATTATATAAATACGCTCAAATGAATTAGTTAAATTATTCTCAATGCCTATTTTGAATTAAATGATGAAATGCTAACTTTGGCTTTTATTTAATTTAAAAAAATACCAATTTATTTTGAAGAAACTAAATTTTAAATATGGTTGCAAGAAAACAAAAACTTACAGATTTCAGAAATTTAAATTTATTTATTTTATTTAATCTCTGAGTACGAGTATATTAAGTCTGAGATTAGTCAACTTAGTAGTTTTAATTGTTCGAAGTAAAACTATACGCTACTTTAATGACTTCATTCTTACAGTCGGAAAATGAGGAGCACAGTAAAACAAGGAATTATTCATTACGAGAGAACCGAAAATATGAGAATAATAAATTTGAGTAATATGCATTGACGTGTTTGCGTCCTTGTTACGTCTGTACCTGTACATATTTCTTACGTATATCACAACTATTACGTCTTTTACTATGGTAGTACATCTCACTTTGATTCACTGATGTCATGAAGAGGTAAATATATATATATATCATTCCAATATATCACTATAAGATCGTATCTTGACCGCGAAACATGAAAGAAGGAATACATACTTTCTTTTATATAGGACCATCCTTGAATTTACTTATCGAATGAGTAATTCAAGTCTATAGTATGTAATATCGAAGTAAGTGTTACTCAGGTGTTAACCGAACCATGAAAGAACTCAAGTGTTAGTATATAAAGTTTACTTTATATTTTCTTCAGACTAAGTTTACTCAGGTGTTACTCCAGAGTTATTACGGAGCGAAGTTTATGCCGATCTATTTATAGATAATTATCTAGACCTATGGCAATAGGTCGTTAGCTAGTAAAGCTAAGCGAACTATGTAGTAGGTAATATAGGATAG
>JAYRBW010148521.1:0-14515 GCA_036023295.1 Invenusta paracnida | reverse complement strand
ATACGGCATTGTTTGTAATCATTTTATTGTCGATTTTGATGAAATTTTCAACATATATTGGAAATGTCCCAGATATGTGAAAAATTATATTTTTTACATAGCAACTGTTGCTAGGGGCCTAGATTTTGCATAGCAACCACTGTTTCCCTATCTTACACGTTATAAAAATTGGTCAGTTTGGCGTAAAATAGACTGCTACCTATTTTATTTGGTAAGAAAAAAACTTATATTGTTAGAATCATCGTAAAAAACTTAAAAAAAAATTAGGTGGGCTCTTTTAAAAACTTTAAAACATAATGTTACACTAAGTGTAAACAAAATTATAGGAATTTATCCAAAATAGCACTAGTTATTTTTAACGATAAGTACTAAATAGACTAAAGAGATGATTATCTAAAAATAGCTTTCAGTGATTGGCTGACAACTAACTTGTGCAATGAAAGAAATTATACAATACTAGCTGTTGTCAGCTGATTTTACTCATAGACTTTAAATGAATTACCTAGACATATCACAGTCGGGAATTCCCTGTACTTTCACTTTCGGCGTTTCGTTTTGTCTGGGTGGCAAAAAGAAAATTACTATAAGTTGGTGCGCGACCAATTGTACTTCTAGATTCAAAGACAGTCTTCAATCTCACAG
This sequence comes from Invenusta paracnida, assembly GCA_036023295.1. Taxonomy (NCBI): domain Eukaryota; kingdom Metazoa; phylum Platyhelminthes; order Proseriata; family Coelogynoporidae; genus Invenusta; species Invenusta paracnida. The sequence goes on along the minus strand of JAYRBW010148521.1, from coordinate 13,873 downwards.
GTAATTAATTATATTAGGCGTATATTAATAAAATCTGAGCTTAAGCTTAAATCCAAAATTGTTGATAATTACTTAGTTTTTATTAATAAGTGCTAAGTTTCATAAATATAGATTTATATTTGAATTTTTACTAAGTTTTTTTAAGATTGAAAAGCAATAGTTTTAATACAAAAATTCCAAATATTTCATTTTGGTCAATGTTTTTCATTTATTTTGAAATAATATTACAATTATTTATCTTGCAATAGGTTTATGGTTTACTAAATTATTGGCATACCATGTATTTAATAATAAGTTTGTTAGACTTCAGAATTAAGCAAACAACTATATGAGTTATGACTATGTTTAGAGGATTGACATTTTGAAATACTTCAGTGTTTATTTAACTTATATTTTACTTATAGCCATGCTTTGCAGCATGCTAAAATGTGTTTTGTTGTAGTAACAATATTACTAGTCATATATTTTTAGGCTCATAATAATGATATAGCAATGAAATTTGAGAAAAGTTCGGCTTTATAAATATCATAACAATAAAAATAATGAGAAACGCATTGTTTTATAAATACCATGACAGTAAAAATAATTATTCAACTTAAAGCAATGTATATTAAGTCCAGAGGTGGATCCAGGGTTTGAGAGTTGATTTGTTCTAGAACTGTTTGTTCTATAAACTAAGAAATTAAATTATGCAATGTTAAATAAAATAAAAATGTTTTAGGGATGGGAGATGAGGGGGCGCGCGTCCCTGTGCTTCCCCCTAAATCCACCTCCGTGGTCTCTATAAAGTATAAGTCTAATATTAATAGAGAAGCTTTTTGTCTAAAAACAGTTGGTATATATTCAATTTCTATCAATTCCTTTATAATTTTTCACTCAAACTATTAAATGCAGTATCATGACAGTCCATACCTGATACAAGCTGTAACCAGGACAAATATATATATATACAAAAATATAATAAAATTAACCACAAATGGTTAACAAATTCTGTCATTTAAAATATATGCACGCATTTAGCTTAGGGCTGCCTACTTTTAGTGATACAAAGAACTGCTTAAAAAGATGCAATTGTTATGACATAGTTAAGGCATTATACAGGCCACAGGGTGCCCAGTAAAAATACGGAAAATTTAATCCACCATAAAAATTGCTATTCAATTTTGAAATTCCCTTATTAAAAAAACCCATAATTGACAAGATTTCTGTGCATGTTAACTCTTCCGTGATTGGTTCACTAAATGCGCTAATGAAAACAAACCAAAAATTGTTCTGGAATTTGAGATAATTACTTTCATAAATGAGTCAGCATGCCCCAGGTTACTGGTTTACAGTGTGAAATTATTGTTGTTTTAAAACTGAATACCCAACTTGGTGACTTGGCAAATGCCACAAAATTTATAATAAGAGAATTTTGAAAGTGAATAGGGTTTTTTTTTAAATTAAACTTCTAAAATTTTTCGGTTTTTTATTGGGCACCCTGTGGTATATATTCTAACATTAAACTGATAATGTAAAATATAATTGTTCAATTAAAATAAATCTATATGTGCTTTACTAAAAAATAAATGTTATATAACTATTTCAATTTCTGTTTTAAATAATTATTTTGTATTTGAGATAATATTTAGTTTAATCTAAATAAAAAGAAAAGTCCAACAGTTTAGTATAAATTTTTAATATATAAAAAAAATATCAAACATTTTCGTGAAAAGGCATTTGACTTCATCAGGACAAAATAAGTGCTATTGATACTACAGATATAAACAAAATTTTGAAAATATTTAGAGAGAAAAAGGCAGGTCACAGTTGAACAAATATGAGTTAATAGGAGGTTTATAGTATCGAATATGAAAAGCTTCTTTAATATTAGTACTAACATTATTTTTAGCAGAATCAATAATTTTAAAGTTATTTTCAGGGTCACCAGCAAACCATGAAATCATGAAAAGTCAGGGAAGGACAGGCATGGTCAGGGAAATTACATGATTTTGTTGAAAAGTCAGGGAATATTCTAGCTTTTAAAATATAATTTTGCTACAAATTGTCCTGCTTGCTACATTCACATAGGTTTTTATTCATATCTATTTTTTGTATGTCCTGGACATGACACTAAACTGTTTTGGCACAAAATAGAGAGGTAGTATCTTACCCTAGAAAGGGCTTTCTGGCAAAGGACTATGTCTCTCTAGTAGACCTGGCCTTCCTATGATCAGGGTGACCAGAAAACCATGAAATCAGGGAAAGTCAGGGAAAATAATTTGGACTTTAGTGTGGCCACCCTGTATTTTGAGGAAGAGTACTATCAAGGTTTTGCCTTGATATTTTCCTTAACAATAGACAAGATATGTAGTATAAAAGTCATATAATATTGATGGTGTAAATTTAATATTTATATGATGCATTTTAAAATTACTAGAAAAGGTGGCTTTTAAAACCACCTTGTTCGTCCTAGGGTTAAAGTCCATTATAGAGATTTAATGTAGTATAACAACCTGAATTGCAGTAATGACCTCCTATTCCTTTTTTCATATACTTTGATGAATTTTTACTTTAACCTCACATAAAAAAAGAGATTTAACTGCTTTAAGATTGTGCTGCCATTTTTTCACCACAGAATTTAACAGCTTTTCTGGTAAAAATAAATATGTTCACCAGAATATATCTTATAAGTCATTGTTTTGTCTGCAAATGCATGGAAAAAAACTTCCTTAAGACTAGTCAGAATGCCAATACATGCAGCAAACTGTGATGATATTGATATTAGCCAAAATTAAGCAATTGTGGAGTCCATAGCCACAAATTAATTTTTTTTAATAAATAAAATGTAAAAAAACAAAAACAAAATTTTAATATTGTAATAATATTGTAAAGGACAGTGAGATGCTTGATAATCGTGGTGTCCACATGTTTTAAAAAAAATTCAAGTACATTCAAGTACATTTTGAGTACACAAACAAAAAAATTGAGTACATATATATATATAAATATTTATTAAGTATAATCTAGCATACCTGTACAAATTTACACATATCAAAGATGAAGAGGTACTGTACCATGTGTACATCCATGTAAACACCCCATAGGTACATATTAGTACATAGAATGGTTACCAATATGTTTTACAAAGTCATCAATAGTATGAATGTCTGTCTGGTATGAATATGTTCAAAATTGATAATATTAATAAAAAGTGAAGCAAGAGATATAGAACTGTCAGTTAAACAAAAAATCAGTTAGTACATATCTGAAATCTCCAATTTTTTCCACTGTTTTGCTAATGACTCTACTAATGCTGCTGCTTGTTTTTCTTCTGTACAAATTTTCTGCAAGGGTCGCATATCTCCCTGTGACCATAATGGTCATGCTTAGCAGCATTTATGCAAAAATAAATATGAATAAACTCACATTGAAATTTACTAGTCACCAGGCGAGCGGACTAGCGTTACGCTAGTCCACTCGCGTTAATTTGAGCACTGACAAAAAATTCGAGTACATTTGAGTACATTAGCGGATTTTGAGTACATGTGGACACCCTGGTACAGGTATTTTGACAATAAAAAAGTTTGATATATACATACAAACTTATATAGATAAAGACATCATAACATAGTTACATACAGAGAGTTTAAATGTAAAATATCCATTTTAATTTTTTTAGAAACTATATGTTATGAATAACATCATATAAGGATCTTTATAGCAGCTACAAGCATAAATTAGTGTTGTTAGTTATACATAGTATGTGTTGTGTGCCAATGTTACAAAAACATGGATGAGTAAATAATATAAATGCAGTTGTCTCTTATATTACTATAATTAAGTCTTTAATTACACAAATGAACTTAGTAGAAGAGTAGCTATATCAATTTATAATATTTATATGTAATCTTGTAAGAAATAGACAAGATTTAGAGTTTGGCTATTTTTTTTAACACAGCTATCTGTAATGCTTCTTGATCCAGTTCTTCATGCAGACGGCGTTTCTTTTTCTCACTCTTCTTTAGTTGAACAGCCAATCATGCCTTTTGCTTTTCCAGTTTCCGTTCATTTTCTAGCAAATCTTTTCTGGCTTCATCCAGATGCAATTTGTATGTGGCTACGCTCTTTGAACAAGTAGAAAGCATTGTTTTTGAAATGTCCACTGCCATGGCTCCACCACTAGATTTTGATAATACTATTATGTAGGTACAGTTCTGTTCGAGCAAAGCGAGAACATTATTTACTCTACATTATAACCATATAAAATCTACCCTGACATTTCTATTTACCCTGACATTTTATGAAAAAATACTCCTATACCCTGCCATTTTTCAGGATTTTGAAATACTGTGACTACCCTGACACGTTATGAACATTGTGTGACTCAAGGGTTCAGTCAGAGTCCATAGCAACGCCCTTAGAGTCGTTTTTATATTAATAGAATTTCTTTTTTGTAAATGAAAATTTTAATTAGAAGGAGACATTTTTTAGGTAATGGTTTATTTCAAATTAAATTATTAAATTATTATTTACTGTCAGAGTAATGATTAAAGAACACATTCAAGTAATTTAATTAAACAAAGTAATTTTGGTACTCTGACAGTTACAAAATAACACACAATTTTATTTTTCTGAAAATGTAAAAAAACCTTACAAACCATCAAAAAAGCATATAAGCTTACACCGTAAAAGATGTATACAAATATGGTAAATCTTACAATATAACCAGGTCTGCACAGTGCACTAAAGGTAATTCAAATTTCAGCTCTACTCAATTAGTCAATATAGCCTATTCCATTGGTCACTTCAATGGTGGCTCTAATCAATTAATGTTGATCAATCATTTATTTCAAGGCAAAAATATTTAAAAATTAACGATGAAGCACCATTTTTTGGAAGATTGCATAATTTAATGAAAAACACTAAAAGGAATATTCAGGTAACAGGAACTAGACAAGACTATTTATTTAAAGTTATATTCTTTTCTTAACTGCGTAAGTCACAAATATGAGTATGAAAAAATTACACTGGCAGGTGTGCAATTTGGGTAAGGCTATTTGATAAATATATAGCTATGTAGGATAGTTATATACATATAATATTTAAGTGTTTCGATAATTTATACTAATTTAATTTCTGCACTGTTTTTGCTTATAAGAGAGGTACACATCAATCTATCAAATATATACAACTTACATCTGTATACAAACGTCTATACATACATCTTCACATAATTAAAAATGACCCTCTACATATAATAGTACAATAAAAAATTCAAGTTCGAGGTATATTAACATTATAATGTCACAATTTCACAGAAAATCATGCAAATGTTTATGTGAATAAACATGTTATAGTGCATATTATAGTATGCACTTAACATTCTTATTATCACTATGCATTTGAGAATATGTAATCATAATTCACGCTATATATGTATGTAACATATATATAGCATAATGGACTTATTCCTTCTTCGGATGTACATTATAATTAATTATATAATTATATAATTATATAAACCTTGCTTACATAGACGGCATTACACCTTATGACTATGTAAGCTGTTTTTATCAATGACAGCGTAAACAGTATACTTACTACAACTTTTGCCCCCTTGTATATAACTAATATTGTTAATGTATGTAACACTATATGTGCAATTCATGACCAAAAATACCTACATGTATAGGTTAATTCCCGATAGGTATATTTAAATGATATATAGCTATAATCTTATATTTTAATAAACTTACTGATGTAGGTTATACCTATTTATAGAAAAACGGTTTAGACAAAATTTGAACTTTAAGCTATGTACCCATACATAGAAATCAGACCATAATATTTACGTGATAGAACTGTGTTTGTGATTAAGGTGCATCAAGATCCCATATATGAAACCAAACAATGTACGTGTGTACACTACCCCACATTACTCTTCCTATTTTAGCACTTGCTATGAACACAACCAAAAAACTATTTTTGTTACTCCTTCAAATAAATATCTTGACGCAAATCCTGACTTCTAATCTCTTTCTACGACAGTAAATTATATTAATTCAAGACTATCGTGTTGATTTGAGTGATATAAGTAAATTATTTTACGGACCAAAAGAATCTAGTTCTCTACAACTAGAGACTAAAGGCAACATCAATCTTGACTGCTACAGTCACACATCTCTACTGTTGCAAATACATAAAACAAAGTTTTAAAAAAATTGGTTATAAATGGACATATATACGAGGGGGCTTCAATAAGTTCTCGGACTCGATCTCAAAGCAATACCCTACACACCCAATCTATGCCTTTTTATGAACAATAGAAACATCTATGATATTGAAGAAAATGTATGATAACTTTATAGGGTGTCTCGATATCTCCACGGATACCTTCATAATTCAACATTTGAAAATCGAAGTCAAATTGGTGCTAAAAACATGTCAGAGGGTAAATTTTACATACAAATTTCAAAACGTGTAATTTTAATCTAAAGTGGATAATTTATTTAAAGTAAAATTTCAATATGACCTTTATAAATTCACAAAGTATTGTCCTTAACAGTCATCGCATTTTTACATCTGATCAAATTTGTTTTTGATAAAATTACACTTTTTTAAATTTTACCTTTTTGCCATGTTTATGAATGCAGCATTTTGATTTACTTTTTCTAAATTTGAACTATTTTTTTATCCGTGGAGATATCGACTTGAAATTTTTACAATATTTAAGATCAATTGTTTCTCAAAAATGCATAGATTGGGTGTGTAGGGTATTGTTCTGAGATCGAGTCCAAGAACGTATTGAAGCCCCCTCGTATGTATATATATAAACTAAAAATTATATTAAGTACCAACAGAATATAATTAAAAGTATGTTCCGAAATATTTACCTTCTGAAAATCATTAAGTAAACTTAAATATGCTGCTGACTCTTCCACTTTTGATAAAAGTACTTTATAAAATGTATACTCTTCACCTTTGGAAAATGCCTGCAATCAGAAAAGTAAAACTTGAAATATCTCTATTCAACAGTAAGTATAAAATTTAATAGTGAGATATTAAATAAAAATATGTAAAAAATAAAGAATACATTAAATATTAATGTATAGACATATCACAAAAATTACAAACAAAAATAAACATTCTTGTTATATAACAATATAACTAAAATATTATCAATTTGAAACTCTACCGGTCAACACTGATTATATTAATACTAATAAATTTATTTACATTAACATTGTAACCAATGTTCAAAATTTTCTCAATGATTGTTGATGTAGAGCTCACACCTTTGTCTGAATGATTCATAGGCATCTAAAAACATGTTTGAATCTCTAGTTTGATTTTCTTACACAACTGGTTGTGATTTGTTGATCATTCTTCATAAAAACAATCTCGTAATGTACCCAACATGTAGGGAGGTAATGTTTCTGCAGCATTAGAATAGTGTGGTAAAAGTACCATCTAGTTGGTACCTAAATTTTATCTCTTGCAGTATGAGATAACATGCCCATTCAGAACTCCATAATATCAATTGCCATTCACAGTTCATTAACCCTGTAATGGACACTATTCACCAAACAGTAATAAAGGTTTTATATTGTGATTTCTTAGATTATAGTGAAGTTGATTTTAGCATACCCTGTAGTATAAATTATGTTTGTTAATGGACCTTAAATGTTGTGACTGCATCATTGTAAATAAAATTATGTCACAATGATCCTCCTGGTATTTTACCTATTCACAAAACACTGAAGTCTGCAGTCTGGATCATTTTAAAAGCTTTTGTACACACATAAATTTTTATTGATGATTTGTATTCTTCTGAAGACATTGTACAATACTTGATTAGTCTAACTGCCTAGTAGATACTGATAGGTAAACAAGGTGTTCTATCTGGTTTAATGTGGTATCCCCATTTGCAATCACAGGACACCATCTGCCTTTCTTTTGCTTGTTAATGTCACCTGTTTTCAAGAATCCGTCTATCAAACAGTGAACAGTAGGATATGGTAGTACCTTTTCCATAGTGTTAAAAAAATTTACTTCTTGCTTTTTTGGTGCTTTCAAAAGCCACTACCTATGCCACTAACTTAACTTTGTGTTCGGTAAGTCAATTATACAAAACAGAATAAACTAAGAATTTTTAGAGTTTCTATGATGTATTAATTCAAATTATAATTTCATATGTGTATTTTATGATTATACTATATGAATACAGGGCTGGTGTGACCTGATATTGAATGCAATTTCACATTGAATGCAGGTGAACAAAAAACGCAACATACTTATAGATGAAAAATTTCAGTATTATATTAAAATAGGTTTTTATTTAAGTTTTAACAAATACAATGTATGTATATATGCACATGGTACATTTATGATTAAAGTAGTCACTGGTGAAATAAAACCGTTTGACAGCGAATGAAAAACCGAATTATTATTTTTTATTTTCGACAGATTTAAGAATAAGCGATGATGATTTTCTTTTCAGCTTTGCCATCTCCTTTGCAGACTTGTCCATTGGTCGTTGTATTACTTTATTTTTTATGCTGGAAAAGTAATACAACTTTAAAATAGATACTAATTAATGTATAACTTGTTACAGCAGTTATAATGTATTCAAAGTTATATAAATCTAAAAGAATTAAAATGACAATAAAAATATTCATAAAAATAATAAAATATATGTACATAGTTACATTTTTTTAATAAGTTTCATTTAAAAAATATATATTTTTCTTATTTCTTATGAGTCTCCACAGTTCTGCAAGTGCTAGTTGTAGTTTTTTCAACTTCTAATGTTTATGATATTGCAGCATCCTTTGCCTTACAGATGATTTGCTTTCAAGGAGATTCGTCATTTCTGATCTCTAGATTCCATCTTTGCATGACATTTGTTTTCAAAATCAAACAATCTTTTGGTTTCTTCATCATTCTGAATGTTTTTCTTGGTGAAGGGAAATCCCGATATTGGGAAAGTGCTTTAAATTCAGCTTTAACCAGCTTTCCAGGTAATACTAATGATAAATTAGGTAAAACTAACCGAAGAAACTACAACAAAGAAGAATAGATTCTTCCGAGTTATATCTGCAAATGAAAGAAATATATAATAATGATAATCGAATATGATTATTTTAGCGAAAATTAATAAATAAAATCTACTTGTATGAAGTAGTCTTAATAAAGTTATTCATTATCAAATATTGCAATGTATTTGCATATTGTAAATATAATGCAATACCCTAATTGGTACACTACAATAACCATTGTAATGATAGAATCTAATATGCATAATAAAAAACAATAATTTATTCATACCTGAAAATAAATTCCGTTTTTCGTTTTCAGTGATGTTAGGTACATAATTTTTTCTTTTGGCATTTTCATTTCCATGGAAAAATGTGCAACATGCATGAGCCAATCTCAAAAGCAGGGAAATCTGTTAATGCTATTAATCACATTGCATGCCTTTACTTAGCTAGATCGTTGGTTTAATTTCAGTGAGGTATTTTCTCAACTGGCACTTAATAAATTAATCAGTTCAATAGGCACAATACAAAAGACACGAAATCTCAATATTTAAATTGCTGTACGAAATATATCTTCAAACACTAACTACCATCTGTATATAACAGATAGCAACATATTACATTTGTCACAAAAGAATATCGTATTATGCATATTATATTATACAATAAATGACATGTAGGCATGTAAACATGTAAACATCTGACAGTTTAATAGAGTTTAACTGTAAACCTGAACCAAATTCAATAAAAAACATGACATTTTCTAAAAAAGTAATACCAAATAAAATAACATAGTGTTGTTAAATAAAAACACAAATGCAGGAATATATCAAAATAATGCTCAGTGTTATATAATGCAGCCCACACCCCAGTACTGTGAATATACAATATTTTTAATTTAAAACATTAAAAAATATTTTGGATTGTTTTTGCATAACTCTTATCTGTAGATCAACATATAGTAAATTGAATTCCAGAATATACTTACTTTCATTACATGTAATTATTAGAATTTATTGGTTATATGTATATTTTCATAATTTTCCAGGTTTCTGGAATAAATACAACATTTCTTAATATGCAATAAAAACATGCAAGACTAACATAATAAGATTTTTTAAAGTTCAATAAAAGTGGTGTTACTTAAAAATAGAAAACATATATAAATAAGGCATGTTATTATGTTTCTGTTATATTTTGGTATTTCAAACTGAATTAATTTGAAAGTAGTAGATCTAATAGTATACTAAAATACATAGATTCAGCAATGCAATTTATATCAATAATATGTTTTGGTTAGTAAGATAATAATAACTAAATAATAATATATATATATATATTAAATGAGATGTTTAATGATGATTGTTTTAAATATTAAAATGATTAAAACTAAAAGATTTATATAATCTGTTTTACAAACTTAATTCTTTAATTTAATATTAAAATTATGATTATAAAATAAACTGCATCAATATAACAATGACCTTGTTAGAAATACATTTAAAGAAACATAATATTTTTTAAAGTTATAATAATGCAACAATGATAGTAAGCAATAAAATAAATCATAATTTTATTTAATTCAAAAGATTGAATTGATATTATTATAAATTCAAATAATATGGCAGTTAATATGGACAGATTCATTACATATATATCACATGTATATATAGATGGAAAAAAGAAAGAGTTGAATTTCTGGAAAATTTATAATTTATAAATTTATGTAATAATTTCATATTACATATTTACTCAAACTACGAGAATATGTAAATTTGAGCTGACATTTCTGGAATTCCAGAAAATTCCAATCTATGAAAATAATTTATTAGAATACAATTAACTCTCAACTAGTCATAAAACTATATAATTGAGAAAATACAAGCAAGAGTTAATATGAATATATGAATATTTAATTGAGAGTTGCTGGAAATGATAATTTTTAATGGTTGAAATATAATGAGTATCCTGAATCATTAGAAATAATTTTTTTATATATTTCAAAATTTTAAATATTCAGGACAAACTAATTTCTATGATATCAATAGTTAAATTATAACAGTATATTAGTAAGCATAAAAACTAAATGTCTATATCAATTATAAGAGAAATAATATAGATACCATTTTATAAACTCATTATAGGTGATAAAAAGCTAGCTACAGGTATTATGTAGTATTAAGTATCTACTATGTACTACATTATGTAAATAATTATTGAGCCATATAATTTGATAAATAGTAAAAGGAAGTATACTTATATAATATGTATATTAAAGGTATGAGGAATATTAATTTTTCAAATGATTATTCCTTGAAATAGGAAAGTAAAGTTTTAAATATATATCAAGATATCTTCTAATATGAGAAAATGTAGAAAATAAGTGTTAATATAGATAGCTAAGTATGAAAATAGTACTTTTTAATATCAGAATGTAATGTTTTTTTATGGATAAGTAGAAAATTTAATTAGTAGTAGTCTTCTAACAGTTTTATTGTGACTTCTAGGTGTTTCATAATTTTGGAAGGCTACCCAATTTTACTGATGTAATTTAAGGAGGTTTTAGGTATATTAAATAATATTTCAAAAGCACAAGTAGTATATTAAGTGTCTAATTAATTCAAGTTAATATTTTTCAACATACATAATACTATTCAACACATGTCATAATACAAATGCCTTTGATAAAAAACATCACAATTGCAAATGAAAAAATATATAAAACAGTTTGAGAGAACAGTACTAGGAATAACTCTATATTACAGGGTGGCCACATGAAATGCAAAAGAAAATCCAAGTATATCCGAGTATATATTTAAGAAAATCCAAGTATATATATTTTAAAAAATCTCATTTTTAATGCTGTAATACACATTTTGGCCACTTTGTGTTTTTAGATAACCTTTTTTTGTAATTCACATTTTTCAAGTACTATTCAACCATAAAAAATAGTAATTATTATGTTTAATTGCTTATTAGGACAAGCATTTTAAAACATCAATAAACAAAAAATAGAAATTTTAAAATCAGAGTAGATCTATGTATATACTCAGATTATGAGTACCCCTGGCCACCCTGATATTAAATAAAATTTCAAATACACCAGTAGCATATTTTGTGTCTAATTAGATGAAGTTAATATATTTCTACTACAGGGCTTGCCAATATAAACCTTAACACCATTAATTTATAAAATATTTTCAAATCAATGACATTTAGTTTGTTAATACAGTAAAGATAGGTTGTTGAAATTTTCTTTTCCATATACCCTTTAGAGTATCTTTACTGTATTAACAAATTAAATATCATTGAGTTGAAATTATTTTATAAAATAATGGTGTTATGGTTTTTATCATCCAGCCCTGAATATATATAATACTTTATAATATATGTAAGCAATATGTGTAACTATATAGCATATTGAGAAAGAAAACAATCCTTTAATAATTTATGTATATATATATATATTATTTACACACAATTGCAAGCAAAAAAAGTTTAAAAGTTGCAATGAAATACAGTAAAAACATACAATATACCATATCTAGTCAATTTCAATACAAATCTGCAGGGATTTAAGAAACAGAAAAGTGTTATATTAGTTAGGTATTAATTGAAGATGCTAATTGAGATATCTAATCAAATACAAAAGATATAAAAAATGTTCAATGATAAAAACATAAAGTAGTCTTAATTATAGCTTAATTGTATATAAGGGGTTGAGTAAATTAATTAGTAAGGGCATTGGCTTAGTGTATAGAATGTCCTGGGTTTAAAATACTTTAAAATACAAAATACCTGGGGCAACTTACTCACCAATGGCTAGCAGCTATGCTAGTTGGTTTGTTAGCAGACCAGTCCTATTTGGTTGGTTCATTGATTTGTAAAGCAATCCTGACATCAATTTGATATGTGAGTGCTATATAAATTTATAATTTCATGATATAATTAAATTTAAAAAATTATGAAATTTAAGGAGCACAGCCACCCAGATAATATATAAATTTAGGTAAGAATGTTTTACTGTTTCTTATTCATGAAAAATATTAATTATTCTTCCAAAAAAAATTAATTTTGTAAAAAAATTACTTTCTAAAAAAACATCAATATAATTTCAACTCAAGAAAAACACTTCTACCAATTCATAGAAATTATATACTTTCTAACAATTTATGATTTTATATATTACTGTTAAAGTTAATACATCACTAATTAAAACTGATAACATAGAACATACATATTATAATATATTCAGCTTTAAATTAAATATATAACAGGTACTATATATATATAACATTTTCCAAGAGATATTCTGCAATACTAATGCTCAATTTTCTGAAAAAAAAAGATCAAGTCATGTGATTCCTTAAATTGACTATATGGATGAATGAAAAATTGGTCCAAAAGAGAGCTAAGCTTTAAGATCTTATATAATTAATGATAAAAAGAAAGCCTTAATGAACATTTTTATAGAATGATAATTATTTATAAAGTTAGTATTAATATATTAATTATTATAAAATAATATTAATATATTAATAAAAATTACTAAGGTAATGTATTAATACTAATTAAAGTATTGAGGTATTAATTCTAATATATATATATATAATTTTTAAATTATAATCCTATAGCCCTTATCCTACAAAACAAGTATAACTTACAAGCCTTAATAGTTTAATTTATCCAGTTGTGCTGCTGTAGGATGAATAAAGCTAGTACATTAGTAGGATAAGGGCTATGGATTATAATTGAAATATATTAATATATAATTTTCAGTGCTGATGCAAGCCATTGGCACAAAAAAAACGCAGATACTAAAAAATAACGCCGGCCCGTCTAAACTCGGATAT
>JAYRBW010148510.1:0-14516 GCA_036023295.1 Invenusta paracnida | reverse complement strand
CCCAGCTATCCGCCATCCACCAATCAAAATTGAGAACAAAAGCACAATTTTTGTGTTATAAAAATTTGGTATATATCCGCCAACCTGCCTCTTTTTCTAGCACAACAATAAATATGTGTGTCTGTATACTGTAAATTAATATATATAAAGTACTAAATGATTCATAATTTAAAAAAATTAACATCAATAACTAAATTGTAAATAAATATAATATGTGAAGTAAACATAAATAAATTGAATTTATCTAGTATACATACATACATAAATCTAACACTTAAAATAGAACTCCTGATTATCTGCCAACCCTGATTAACTGCCACTTTTCACTGGAACCAAGGCTGGCATAAAACTGGGGTTTGACTGTACTAGTACCTATTATAATCATATTTTTATATAGTACTGCAGATTGCTGGCAATGTCAGCAGCACTATAATATGAAATTTTCAGATTAAATTATAACATAACCAAGAAAAACAATCATTCACATTTAAGAGAAAACATTAAAAAATATCAAGCTATTATGCATTATTATTAACTCTATTTATGTCATAGAAAAAATAGGATAGCTTTAAGGTTCTTCTATATTTTTTTAGAAAATGTTAAATGAATAAATAAACTATAGAGCAATATCAGCTTTTATAAATTTGACAATTTTTAGTACTATATTCATTATGGTATATATAAAGATAAATGAGTGGTCAAATGATCACACTTAAAAATATACATTTATAATGATCAAAACTTTCTTTTTTATATAAAAATATATATTACTATCAAAATTAACAACTCTTTAATTTGAGAACTGATTAGTTTTATATAATAATTCACAAAATATAAATAAAATAAGTTTTCTTAAGGAAATATTAAAAAATAATAAAGTAAATATATTTATTTTCTTAAATATGTTTGACTATTTTTTAATATAAATATAATCAATAATATATGTTTTAATGTAAAACTCTTTCAAATTGAAGATATAAGGGCTTATAACTTACCCTCCCTCCCCTTTTAGGATATAGATGCACAAAAATTGCAGTATAAATAAAGTTTATTTAAAAATTATAGAAAAGATAATGAAATGTTTTGTAAAATTATATGTTATTTAGATTATTGCCTGTCTGGAAATAAATATGCACTTAATTTATTAAATCTATGGCATTCATAGACACTCCTAAATCTGAGTATTTGCATTTTTTTATATTTTCAAATTTGATATCTAATTGAAGGGATTGGCACGAATACATTAAATCTATGGTATTCATAGACATACCTAAATCTGTTTATTCATAAACTTCTGTTTTTCAAATTTGATATATAAAATTTGCAACTATTGTTAAAACAAGTTTTAGCTATTGCATGAAATGAAATGAACAAAGCAGAATCTATGGGTTGATTGCATAAAGCAGTATTAGCTTACTACTGGTAGTAACTCTAGGAAAATCAATAGATTTATGTTATCTGTGTGGACTAAATCTATTGATTTTTCTCGAGTTACTACCGGTAGTAAGCTAATACTGCTTTATGCAATCAACCCTATATTTTTTACTTGAGTCTTAAAGACATAATGATTATACAGTGAAAACAATTCATGATATTATGAGTGTTGCCTGGCCAGCAAATTGTTTTAGCAAGCAGAATATCCAAAGACTTACCCAGGAATTTTGTGAAGGTGTCAGGGATAGTGTAAAGTGTTGGATGACAACCAGGCAGTGGAAGGTCTAAGTCTGCTGCCAAAAATCAAGCTGTAGAAGTGATAAGAACATTAGTTAAAGGAGATTCTTCCATCATAGTATGAATGGCTGATGAACTGAATATACCCAAGACTAAGGTACATAAAAATATGTCAGATGAGTTAGAACTCCTTTGGTTTCATACCAAATGGTTTCCTCACAAATTAAGGGAGCACAATAAGGCAGTTCGTGTAGTAGGTAGTTTGGTGTCAAGATTTAATAGATTATTATGCATCAAGATAAACTTAGTCAAATCTTGTGATAGTAGACAACACTTTTTCTACTGCCACAAATTACAACCACATAATATCATTGGGTGCTGGATAACTTCTATGGGAGATCAAGAAAGATGTCAAACTGGATGATGATCAAATGCAGAGAAGAAAAACTTGGCTATAATTGCTGTTTCTCAAATAGGTACCAGTTATTTCGAAGTGTTACCATGGAATGAAAACATTAATGTAGAGAGGTACATCCAATTTTTGATTAATATGATAGAAAATCTTAGACATAACCCAAATCCTATTTTGCCAGAAAAGATGCATTGGCAGCATGACAACATCAGACCCCATATTGCTGATCTTACAATTAGGCATATCGAAGATAGAAACATGACACTCATGAGGCAGCCCCTCTATTCACCAGACATTGATTTATGTGATTGCTCCATTTTCCAAAGGTTGGAATCCATCGAAGACAATTTTAATTCATTGGAAGATGTTAACCAATTCTTGTCACAACAACTGCCAATGTTTACAGCACAAAAAAGAGAGATCATTACAGTAAATTATGCAGCACATGCAGAAAATTATTGACATTGATGGCTGTTATGTGTAAGTCATTTTAAAGGAACATTGTTAATAATTGTGTTAAGTATTTTTAATTTTGTAATAAATAATGTAAAAAATAAATGATATTTTTTGATTTAGCATATATTTTTTCCAGATAGACTATAATATAGAATGGTATTAGAATATTTCATTTTAATTAAGAACATATCATTATAAATATTATCAATCAAATTCAATCCAATATGGCGATTATATATTTACATTTCAACAGTCTCCTTATATTAAAATTTATATTAATTTTATTATTAATTTAGTTACAATTTATCTGCATTACATATTTAATAAAAAAATTTAACTTAAATTTAAAGTTAATATCTATTGATAAGTTAATACTAAGTTGATATTATGTAATTATATGTACATTTTTCTTTGAAAAGAAAAACAGTTCAATTGTATATTTTAAATTTAATAAAAATACTATTTAAGATCTATAAAAAATGTACATTCATAAATTCATATGAATGATATATTTTATTTCATCATTTGTAATGTTTCAAATAACTTATTTAATTAAGAATAAAGTTTTATATACTATTACTAGTGTCATTTATTTATTATTTGTATATCATTTTCTATTAAAAAAGGTTGAATTAAGTGTATTCACATATATCCCATTTTTATTATTACCAGATAAATATATACTTTCATGAGCATAGGCAGGCATACTCAATTGCATACCAAAATTGCCTGATTTTGTGTACCACTTTAAATGTATTTGTATATTTCCTTAAAAAATTGTGTATCTATTACAGTAATTGTGTGAGACACTGAATACTCTGTTGTTATAACTATAACTGTATATATATGTTATTTGGTGATTTGGATAACACAACTGTATATACCAGTCTAGATAATGGAGTAGCCAATTATTGGAAGAAGGCATTGATTGTAAAGCTCAAAGCTTGCATTGTTCAAATTTGAAGTTTGATTTCATTGAATTCCAATTGTCTGCACTGGTACATTTAATGAATTATTTTTTATTATAACTAGCTATAGGTAAGTGTGTACATTCCTACACATAGTTGGAATGTTACCTAATTTATCTTAACTTCATTGATTGTGTATGAGTGTGTAATAATTGTGCACATAAGTGTTCTATAAAATTTTATAATAAATGAAAAATTTCAATCAATTCTACATATTGCATACTAAAACTTAATGTATGGCTATGCCTCTGACTTTTAATTATAAAATTAACATAAAAGTGTATTTTTGTGTATTTTAATAATGGAAAAATAATTGTATGTTTAGTAATAACGTATTTTATATACTATATGATACTTCTAGCCATTTAAACAATTACAATATTTTAGTCAGTTGTTAAAAAATATTAAGCAATATATGTATGTATATATAATTTATTTTGAAAATGTTTAAATTTATCTGGTTTCTGTAGCCATGATGGCAATCTCATACAATTATAGTTTAAAGGAAAATGTATAATCAGAATATTAATAATTAATTACTAATAATTATTTTATTATTGTAAAATTATAATTTTCAAAACATATTGTTGAAATATTTTTAGTTTTGAAAAGTGTGTATCGATATTTATATTTGTTATTGGTGTCCTGAAGTTATAGTAAATAATATTTAAGTTTTTGGTAATTTATATTTAATTTAAAATGTCTACTTTTCTAAATTATCAGAGAGTAGAATCTAAATTTGATATTATAGTGACCAGATCCACAATATCTATTTCACTTGGCCTTGTATTATTTTTTTATTTGTATTTATTTTTCCCTTATTAATTTTATTTAATTGTTGTGCATATTATTTTAGAATATTAATATTATTTCCTATATAATATTTGTTAGCTTTAATGGCAGTTTAAATACTGAATTTTTTAAATCGATGTAAACTAATATCACTCAGAGGCTTAAACTTGTTTTGTTTTAAATTGTTTGGATTAAATATATTATGCCATCTTTATTGAAATCATAAAAATATTGATATATAATTGAGACCAATTGCTCTAGATAGTTTCATACATCTAATTAATTTACATTTATTTTGGAATGAAAGCATGTACATATATCTCAAAATGCACAAAGCTACATATGTATGGTTTATACAATTTGTATTTTGGAAATCCAAGTTTGATGGTTTATAATTGTGTTCTTGTTTTTTGAAAATAACCTATTTGGATGCATACAAAAAGCTAAACTTTATTTAATTGTGTACATATATTTACTGATTTCCAAACTAAAACTTGTACTTAAAAAATCACTACATTAATTATGGATTATATATTTTTATTTTGAATTATTTCGTTATAATTAATTGTCACAGACACTTTTCTCCACAAGTGTTTTAAACATAAAACTAGACTTTTTACGTTATAATAAGTAGACGTACTCATAATTTCTTCCCTCTAATAGATAAGATGAAAGCACAGAATGACAAATTACGTAAGTTGTAGTTTTCTCTTGCGGTCTTATTCAGATTTTATCTTATTCCGTAGAAGAAGTGTTTTTTTAACATTACTTTAGAATTTTACTACTCGCTAAGCTTTTCTGATTGCAATTATGTCTGTAATATATTTACTTATTAAAGCTAATAAATGCAAAAGAATTTATCTAAAAGCTTCAATAAATATATTTTATAAGCCAATGTAGTTTTCTACTTTTATAATAATTTATTCATTGTGATAGATCATCAGCAGAAGAAAATTATATACATGTATTATGTTTCTTTATAAGATATTAATATTTAATGCAGGTGCATAAATCGCATAAGTATGACACACATTTAATGCCACTATTATTTTACTGCCGTATGTGCATGTCAGGTCTCCCCCTTGTTATTGTCTTAAAATTATATCTTCTTTCTCATCTTCTTCTTTCGTGTTCATCAAAGTCGCTGCTTTCCTGACGGAGGCCAAAAAGGAAGCTCAGGAAAGATGGGAAAATCCTATCAAGGTATGCCATAGCTCTTACATTCAGTAATATAATATTAATGCTTCTGGTTTTCTATGTGGTATTCTGTATAAACGTGGTGATTACTTTTTTATTTGTACATTAATTATATACTCTCGTTAAATTATGAAATAAAATTATTGTTATATGTAATGTGTTTTTAGAGGTTTGAGATAATATGGCTTATATATATTTTCATTTTAATATATTTTATTGATTATTGAGTGAATTTTAAAACTACTTATTTCTAGTCCATAAACAATAGTTTATTATAAAATTCATCTACATATAGTTTTTAGATTAATAACTTCATATTATTCAATTCTAATACTATATGTACAGTATCATAGCGGAATGTACGAGTGTATATATTTTTTAAGCACAGTTAAAATTTAATTTGATAACTACTAAATTTTGATAATATTGTTATAGTAATTGAATTACAAAACAACGCATATTTCATTCAACATTGATGTAAAGACATTTTTAATATTAAAACTATCAATATTATGTTTACTACCATTTTGAGTAAAATTAAAGCATTATAAATTAGTTTATTGTAAAAAAACCGTCCACAATTATATATATCAATGAAATAAACAAGGCCTTTAATTTTCTTTTTTGATTTTAAACTCTTTCTGTATTGATATTTTACATGCGTATAAACTCTTTGTGATGTCTAGAACACAGCATCCTTCGGAGACTTTGTGACGATTCGTACTCTAGGAACGGGGTCATTTGGTCGAGTTATGCTGGCCAACCACATAGATACTAAGCAACAGGTCGCTATCAAGATCTTGGACAAGAACAGGGTGTGTTCTGTACATGTTGTGTACTGCCCATTGCTTAGAAAAATTATTTTCTTTGATTTTCTGCATTTCCATTATTCTGTAAAAAAAATAAAATATATGTTCGTATAACTTATTTAATACAATTTTTGCATCTTATTGGAATATAATTTAAAGTCCTTTGAAATTTCTTGTGAAATTATTTAAAATTTTAATATTTTTAAAATTTTAATATAAATATTCCATTGCTTTATTGCTCCAGAAAATTGAAATATTAGACAAATAATTTTAAAATTCTTTAGATTTGTATGTTTTTAAACACCTTGTTAATATATGCCAGGCATTTTAATTGAATACTAATATCAAATGCTTTTGTTTATAACAAACAATATTAAAAGTCGTATGTAATTTATTATTGATATTTTTAAATTATTATATTAAGATAGCTTTCCTAGCATTAATTTTAAGAACAATTTGCCAAATTTACAATAAATACTAAAACATTTGACTTGATATTGTATGCATCGTAAAACATTGTAGCAATTTTATCTGTTTTAATTATTACAATTATTTAGAAATTATTTAAATACAAGGTAATATTAGTTTTATTTTCCTCTGCATTTATTATTAGTTTCAAAACGACAATATTTTATTTTTTTGTATGTTATGCAGCAATGTGTATAACTATTTAATCTATGTGTATCGTCCAAATTATAATTTCATCACGTTTTTCCTCATTTTTAGTAGGTTTTCACAATTATTTTATTCTATTCTTTGTCGCTTTTACTTAAGTATATAACAAGCTCAATGCGGAAAAACTATTTCAATTTGATAGGAATAATTACATACAATGTGCCATATATTATTCTGAAAATGTGACGATAAACCTAACATTAACGAATTTTCCTAAAGTATATAATTACTATTTATGCACAATCATAAATCAATAAGCTCTAAAAAATGTGGGTTCCCAAATTAAACACTTTTTCGTAAAACAAACGAGGAATGTATTGCAATTTAAAATGAAAACTAATGAGAATGACAAATTTGAGAAGGCTATTATAAACCATGTAACTTTCGATTTTGCTAAATTTCAAAGTTAACTATAGTTAAAATATTGAACTTTGTACTAATATGTATTGTCTGTATTCAATTAATCATGTGCATGTTTTGGCTATAAACCTACTGCAATCTGCTGTGTCTAAAATATGCAGGTCTGTTTCTGCTATTTTAATTACTTTAGAGAAGATGACAACATAATAAAAACAGTCCGCTGTTAATTTCGAAGGAAGTGGTGGTAGTAGTTATATATGGTGATGTCTATGAAGCATCATTTCCTTTGCCGTTTGCACCCTTTATTGGTGTATTGAACCTGTTATTTGTAACTTACACTTACACTACACTTGATGCGAATTGATTTGCATGCTTTATTTTCCTCCGATAATAAGTTTCTTTTTTCTAAAATTTAACTGCCATGTTCACTTTTTCAAATGGAAATATAGAAATGTTAACTACATATTATGTGAATATTTATACTTGACTAACAGATAATTGATTTTTCAATAGTATTGAAAAATATGCTATTTATATGTGATGTTTGGCTTCGTTGTAAAATGTAATATAGAAAAGTCTGATAGCAAAAAGACTCGCAGTGGAGAATTGTTTTATGTGATATGTTTCTGTTAGTATATCTATTAATTATTGTTAAACAGAATTTAAAAATGGTACATGGAGTGAATCTAAGTATTACATAATTAGGCAAGTACAATATATACATAAGTTAAATAATATAAAGCGAGAGACGAAAAATCTTGTTTAATTAATTTAAAAATCACATAATACAAATAAATGAACACGTACAATTATTAAAACGTACATACAAGACTTATGGATTAAACGAAATAGAAATTATAGTATAAAAATAAACTTGGGAAATGTATAATTCAATTTATAAATATTATGATTTATTGCAAATGCTAGCGTTAAAGCTACAAATCATTACAATTTATTCCTTATTGTTAAGACAGATTTTATCAATTATTAATGTTATTAGACATAATAAATACATCTTTAATTAAATAACATTAGTAACCGCTTAAATCTGTCTGAACAAATTGTTTTGTGTTAAAAGGCATTACAAGACTCTCATACAACTATCTAGAGAAGTATTAAAATGTACGACTTATTATTTCTTTGCTTTTGTATTCCAAACAATTGTTTCATTCTGTTTCAAATTCCGCCTTCGATCGCTATCAATTGTGATACATTTTTTGTAGCCAGTTTTCAAATATGTTCCAATTTAGATATTATCAATGGTTTAGATAATATTTTTAGTGATTCTGAAATATAGTAGGTTGGAATATACATTTTTTTGTGGAATTTTATGGAATAATAGAGTCATATTTTTTAAAAATCTTAGTTACTTTTACTATTTTATGCACTTTTTTAACCTGCATTAGTTGCATTGATAAAAAATAATTTAGTCATGTATTTCCACATTCAATTTGTAAAATATTGCTTTCTTGCTTTTGGTTCATAACAAAACGTTTTATTTTTGAGTAATATAGATTATTAAATAGAGTAAGCAATTTCATCGAAGTTAATATTTTTACATAAATCCTTCAAGCCATGAAAATATTGGACTACTTAATACATAGACCCTCATTATAATTTTAAACTATTTTTCATTCGAATTTACCTTGTTAAGAAACGTACTTAAAAAATCTGAGAATAAATGCTTCTAAATGTAAACATTTCATACCAATCTGTTTGGTTGTTTTATTTCATGCTTAGAATTATAGTTTACCCTAAGCAAACCAATAATTATAAGACACAGTTTGACGACGCGGAATTCATTTCTGTCTTTTGAAATGGGTGTTGAATCAACTCTGTCTTCTATTTCCTCTCATTCTGTTTTGCAGATTATCAGACTTAAACAAGTGGAGCACACAATTAACGAGAAGCGAATCCTGCAGACCATTAAATTCCCCTTTTTGGTGGAATTGATGTACCATTTCAAGGTAGGGGTACCAGAAGAAGAATAGCTTTGCTAATTCTATCATTTGCTTGTGGAAGATATGTAATACTAAATGAGTCTACACGTTTATTGTGAGTTCTTAGTGGTTGCGCGGATGGTTATAAAATGAGAATATCAGTTTTGCTATAGAAAACACTTTTCAGTATATACCACACACAATATCGATTTCTTACAATAATATATCTTTCTTTACGTAATTTACTACGCAAAATATATATGTACGAATGCAACTTTTTATGCTGTCCTCATTTTACTGCATCAGTATAGATATCGTAATTGTTTTATAAGTATAGTAATAACGTAAGTAATTGATTGACAAATCAAAACTCCTCAATTATTCTCTCTAAGATCTAACCATTGGGATATAATATACTGTATGATGCAATCGTCAACTTATTTGTTATTTTCAATTAGGTATATTTATTAATAAAGCCGGAGAAATTAAAAAAAAATAAACATAATATTGTTTTCAATTTCAATGTGTTTAAAATCTGTCTATACTAAGTTTGTATGCGTATAATATTACTATAGGTTAAGTAATACGTTATTGTTAATTTATCTTTCATAAGGAACTCTTACCAAATTGATAAATCGAAAATATTCGAATATTACTAACTACTGAAAATGATCATTTTGAATAGAGATGTGTACTCTTATATTATTGATTTTATCACATGTGTTAAAGGCTGCTAATGACGTAATATTTTAAAATTGTTTATGAATAGTTAGTTTACAATTTCATCATATTCTCCGTGTCATAAGCTTTTTGAGGCTCATGTATAATATGCTTTGAATAGTTACGTAATCGATTTTATGAAATCTTTTCTTGCTATTATAACTTCTTTTGTTATAATATGTCATAAAATAATAATATGATTGACGAATAAAATCAATTTAACAAATTTAACAAGCATTATACTAACGCGATACATTTTGTAAATGAATATTGTATTATATTATGAATGATATATAATAATGTGTATTAATGATGTTTCTCTATATTGCATTTCTGTTCCTTAATTGTATTCATGACGTAACCATTTTTACTCATCATCTGGAAAATACCAAATCATTACCAAGTGCAAATATGCTTCTTTCTCACATTTCAAAATGCTATTGTCATGTTTATTGACACATTTTTACATTGTTAATTTAGTTCTAAATCTATAGTCAATAAAACAAATAGTTTCAATTTTTAGTTCAATAACTTAACAACATTATATATATGTCAAATTAATACAATTACTTATTTCGTTTTTGAAAGTGATGCAAAACATCTAAACGAATATAATCTATATATACACAAAGATAAAAAACAGAAACCCCAAGTATTGCTGACTGTTTATAGAAATCACAATGCTGGCTTTTATAGGGTGTTCGTTTAAAGTTTCTCCGCAGTAATTTACTCGCGAAAATATTATGTAAGTATATCTATTGGTTCTGCAATCGCATTGTGTAATATATCTACATACACATAGTCATGAGTATGACTTAATCATGTTCAAGTGCGCAGAAACTTTACGGACACTATGCGAGTGAATATAGAGTTCAGTAGGGACCATGTGCACAAACGTCGATTAATCAAATTTATCGATCAGCAGATATGCTGCAAATTACGTTATTTACATTTTGTTGCAGATATCGAACAATTATTAATTAAGATGGCTGTACTAAAAACATAAAAAACTCGATGATCCAAATATTTGTATATAAAAAAATTGAATGTAAAAACATTTTTTAGGGATATTTTTGGGGTTTTCGTTTTTTTAGTTTAATGTATACAGTACACAGTTATAATTTCACAATTAATCAATTACCACACATAAATAGAACCACAGATTTAATTTTTCAATTTGGATGCATTTTGTAAAGTAATTAAGCTTTTTACTTTAAAAGTCGTATAAAAGTCGAATATTTAATGTGATTCTACGTCTTATACTATATATTATAATTAACCTCATATTGATTGCTACTAATGGCCAAACATTTCAGGACAATAGCAATTTATACCTTGTTTTGGAATTCGTCAATGGAGGGGAAATGTTCTATCATCTCAGACGAAAAGGTCGCTTTACGTGAGTTAGCTTCCAATCTTGATTTGATTCATTTTTGGTATTTGTTTCAAAAATGGTTGATGTGTTAATTGACGTTAATTATAAATTTGCACATAATTAGTATGGCGGTAGATCTCCAGCTCATTTCAGCTCTCCCTGCACTGTATGTGGCGCCAAAATTAAATAAAAAATGCGCGGGAATTACAAAAAAACGATTTGTCTCTTAGCAACGTAAAAATTGCGTGCGTCATTTAAATTACTAGGGAATTTCAAATTTTTTTGCACCATGACATTATTAAATACGCGAGAAGATTTTAATTAAATGCGGGATTATGTAATAGTATTCCATCGTGTTAAGAGGAAAAATTATTTAATACTTTTCAATTAATCAAAAGCAAACCGGGGTGGTAGCCATAATCACGTTACAATTATTAATAATTTTCACATATACTACTTGTCTTAAATTTTAGGAGTATAGCAATATAATAATCGTATTTTGTAAAAATAAACAAATTCCAAAATAATAACTCTAAACACTTAAATCTCTAAACTCCTAAATAATATCCCTAAAACTCTTAAATAATATCCCTAAACTCCTCTAAATTATTCGCTCAAGGTATCCTAAAAATTCATTAAACTCTGAAATGATTACTTAAAAGTATTCGAAAAATTTGCTTAACTCTTAAATGATTCCCTAAAGGTATGCTGAAAATTCTTTAAACAGAAAATGCGGCGTTATATAGCATAATATTGCACATGTGTCGTAAAAATGCGGCGTAAAATACCCTAAGTACGTACTATGAATTCCTACATCTACTTAGCGCTATGTATAATTACGTCGCAGTTTTGCGGCATATGTCCAATATTATGCTATATAACGCCGCATATTACGGCAACTACCTAATTATATGCTATTTTACGCCGCATTTTTGCGGCACATAAGGTGGTTAGGAGTTTAGGGAATTTTTAGCTTACCTTTAAGGAATCATTTAGGGAATTTTTAGTATACATTTAGGGAATCATTTAAGAGTTGGGAAATTTTTAGCATATCTTTAGGGAATCATTTAGGAGTTTAGAGAATTTTTAGCATACCTTTAGTGATTCATTTAGGAGTTTAAGGATTTTTAGCATACTTTTAGGGAATCATGTAGAGGAGTTTAGGGGTATTATTTATGAGTTTAGGAATATTATTTTGGAATTTATTAATTGTAACAAAATACGGTTATATTATAGCTATACTACTGAAATTAAAGATAAGTAGTACATATAATTTATGAATAATTGTCTTGTGATTATGGTTTACCTCTGGTTAATAAAAATGTAATAAATAAGGGTCTTCTGGTAAATTTTTCATTAAATATGATTTAATTTAAATACTAGTACATAATCCCGTATTTAATTAAAATCTTCCCGCGTATTTAATAATGTCATGGTGCATGCAAAATTTGAAATTTTCTCGTAATTTGAATGACGTGCATAAATTTTACGTTACTAGGAGACGAATCGGTTTTTTAAATTACCCCGCACTTTTATATATACATTTGGCGCCACATTTGGTGTGGGGAGAGTGAACTGGAGATTTACCTCCATACTGCTCACATAGAATAATAATAGTTATTTTTAATCAATGAAACAGTTCTTCTTTATATCTATAGAAAGTTTCAGAATTGAAAGATTGGGTTAGGGTTAGGTATTATTCACAAAAATATAATAGTGTATTTTTTACAAAGGTTTTTTTTTTAACTCGAACTTCATATATACTTAAAGAATAAAAATTTCATTATTATTATTATAATGCTGCTTAATTAAAAGTAAATAATTAAATAAGCGATATTAATTATATGAAACAACAATCTTATTTTTAATCTAGTTTGTTAATAATTTCATTTTACATTTAACTCAATATAGAAATAGAAATCAATTACAAGATTCCAAATCGATAACATTTTGTATAATTTTGAAGTAGTACTTATATGTGTTGAATGCTAAAATTCTCCTAACTCAAGAAGCCTTAACAACTTGAACTGAGTATCTCCTTTAAATGGTTCTAATATTAATAAAAAACAAAATAACTTCCTGGGAGTAATAAGAAAATCACGTTTAAATCTCAAATGAGTTATTTTATTCGATTATTGTCAAGTTTATGTAGATTTGATAATGCCCCTCATTCTAATAGTCCACCGTCAAATGCTATATTTTGTATAAATCTTGTTTTGTTTGACTCACTAAATGTTTTTGTTTTTTTCTGAATCTATGGAGTGTCTAGATAAATATTCCGTCGGATGCCACTGGCATCTTTGTGGTTTTTGAAAAACTCAATAATCAATTTTTGAAGGCTTTCTCTTATTGGTCCATATAGAAATTACAAAATATTTTCGAAACACGTAATTTTATATCTACATGCATTTATAATAGTTTCAGTATAATATATAGCACTTTGCCTGACGTTTTTAAATCAATCAATTAAAAATTAAAATCTACAGATACATAATGGCACCTACATGGTACCAAAATAAGTATTATGTAGAATATTTACGATTTTAGCATGTATATTATATATTCAATAAGCTAAATAAATATTTGAATATTTTATAATATTGTTGAAATTATTTATTTAATTTAATTTCAACGTAACCTGTAAATAATTAAATTCTACAAACAAAGTATATATTGTAGTATAATTATCAAAAATTGCGATAAAACTTAGAAAATTGACTTTTGGGTAATTATTATTATTTATTTTGGACATATATTAACGAAAGGGAATTAACCATTCCTTAATTATTTATTATAAGTAATCGTGATAATGTTTCAATTAATATTTATAAAAATTACATTTCCATAGAGTCCTCCTCCTCGTCAGCAGTCAATCTACGGTTGCAGTTCGTTCATATTTATATCTTTGCTCACCTCGACATGATCAAAAAATGGTACAAAGAAGTTTGGCCGCTGTACAATGGCAATAGAGAGTGCTGCATCTTTTTTCAGAGGAAAACTCACAGCGTATTAATTTAAGAATATGGGTGAGGTGATCAAAGCTGGTCGGAGCTTTTTTACCACGCCATGGTCGAAAACTCTCTAGTCTAGTTTTTTTGATGTGATCAAAATAAGTCGCGGGTTAAAACACCTCGACCACGA
>JAYRBW010148499.1:0-14518 GCA_036023295.1 Invenusta paracnida | reverse complement strand
TCTACATATGAATTACTTATAATCAACTTATAAATTTCTTTAAATGCGATTTCACAACATTTCAAAAAATGCAGATATGATAGTTTTGATAAATTACAGCGATTTATTCATGATTTTATTATGGAATCTATATTTCTTAATAGATAAACAGGACGATTATAATGTATCAACCTAATTAATCATTGAATGAATACTTTCTTAAATGTAATTGGGCATTCCGCCTTTGGTTTTCATGTACATGATTAAAAATATATTCTTTAAATGTATTTATTTCTTCCATTTAATGGAAGTTGTTAAGTACATATTATGTATAATTGTAAAGGTTTTAAAAATTGTAACTACTTGACAATTAATTGTTTAAATTATTACAATATATGTACGCCATCGTTATCTTGGAGAACGTTTACAGAACCATTAATCTTCTCTTCCTCGATGTGTATATATAAATACATCTTCTGACCTATTAGCCGTTTCCTTATTTTCTTAGACGGCCCATCAACTGCGTCTGTTTTAATCCCGATGGACGTCGCATCGCTGCAGCCGGCTGGGACAATGCTATTCGCATCTATAATGTTATTGAAAGGAAGCAGATCGGGGTAAGGTGTCTTCCATAATACACAAGAATTAGTGCTGTGTTACATATTATGTTTTTTATAGAATATAATTACTATATTTATTTAAAATAAATGTAATACTATTGACAATTTTTTGTTAAAACAGTAATATGGAATGTTTTCCAGCATCATTTAAATCATTTAAACTGTACTCGACGTTTTATATTTCAAAATATAACATATCACTATTGAATTAAAACATATCTGCCAAACAGTTATTTTAATATTGTAAAATGTAGCTCAATCCATTTTTTATATTTAATCTTTTCAGGTCGTAGATTTTGTAATTTAATTATCTAATTCCAAAATTTAAAATGTATTTAAACATAAAAATAAAAATATTTATAGTATATATAATATAGATAAAATTTAAGTACAACAACCAATGCTTCTTTTATTCAAGCTTTTAAAATTTAAAATTGATAAATACTCACATTGAAAAATATATGTATACTACTTCTAATTAGTAGATGAATAAAACTTTATATAATATAATATTTAATTGATATATAATTAATAAAATGTTTTGTTGAAAAAACAATTAATTATTTATTTATTTTGTAACTAGGTTTTATAAGATTTATAAATAAGTATATAAATAAGTTGTATTTAAGATTTTCTTATATATTTTGTCATATTACACTTTCTTCTCTCTCTTCCAGGTGAACCGAAACCACAGCTCTGCCGTTCGTGCCCTGGCCTTCACACCAGACGGCGTACACCTCGTGTCAGGGACTATCAACGGTGAGGTGTTCCTCTGGCATGCGACGACCAGCACCTTTGTAGGCCTCTTCCATATGGGCGGTGGATCCAGTGCCCCGGTCACTTCTTTGGGGTTTACGCCAACTGGACAAGATCTGGTGGTGGCCGATGAGTCTGCCAGAATCACTGTTTTTGCCGGGAATCTGGGCGTCGCGCGATGTGAGATATGCTTGTTAATTGGTTACGTTATGGTTACCTAGTGTCCAGTAAATAGTGTAAAATCTTTAAATCGATTTTTTAAAACCAACTGCTCAATTTATGTTATATGCGAATCAAACCAACAGTTTTGTTGAATTGTTTGTTGATAAAATATATTACTTGTTGCCTGTTACAACCATATATATTTTATAATAACATCTAGATAAGACATCTGAAGAAAATACAACGCAAGCTAAAGTAGCAAAATATTTACGCCAAGGATTGTCATCTATTTTTAGCTCAATGCGTATATGATGTATTATACACTTATGTTGCACGATTTGCAGGATTTTGCATAGGCAAAACTAGATAAAGTTGCTATCGGAAATACTTTTTTTATTGTTTAAACTATACTGCTATAAGTTACATATTATTGTAGCTCTTATTTGGGAGCCCTTTTCTATAGATTTACAATTCATATCAGTGCTTTAATTATATCATGTAGATTTGCCCATATGAAAATCGATATTTTTTACTGTATTAGGTATACAATAACCATTTCTTGCCCCAATTCTTGGTCAAAGGGAAACTACTGCACAACAATTCCGATTAGATTTTCGATCTAGTAGTAAATGTAAACAATTAAATATCTATAGTATGGAAATAAGTAGTTTTTCAAAACAAATCAGAGCAAATAAAAGACTCGAAATAATGACTAGACAAACACTGTTTAAGCTACACTTTAGAATGAAATGTAATATGGCAGTATAACCATCATCCAATCATAATGTACTATGCAGCCGCCCGATTGATGCTACAAGGGAAAAGACTCCTGATTGATATATATTCTTGTGGCTTATTACAACAAGTTGTTCTTCCCAATTATGATAAGAGTACAATAAATACACATATTTCACTGTACTTATACTTATACTTATCAACTATTATACTCACGGTTAATTTATCTTTGCCTATTAATTTGTCTTTTACTGTATATCATTTATTTCAAACTACAATCTCTCCCCTCCTTCAACAGTCTGTGAATCCCTCCCCTCCAAACACGGCCCAGCCACATCGCTCGCTTACCTCTTAGGATACAACCTTCTGGCTGTTGGGAGCCATCTGGGTCACATTTCAGTTCTTTGCGCCTCAACTGGACGCCCTTTACGGAGCGAACCGCTTCACGAGGCTTGTATCCGAGCACTGGCATGGAGCAGTAAGAATATGCACCCACTCAGACTTGTGTCCGCTGACGATAATCAGGTTGTGAAGGTGAGCTGTCGAGTTGTCAGAATGTCGAGTTGTTTGAAGTTGTATAGGGGTTCTCTAAATTAATCTACTTTAAAAATGCTTTTAAGACTAACACTATTTAAACAAGTATTTTTTGTTTCATGCTGCTTTTAAAAGAAAAATTTGCTGTCGCCAATTTGAGAATCTGTATTTTAGCGTCGAAGTATTTTTAAAACAAGTTTTGATATCTCGATCTTTTCCTTCTAAAGACAATTTCCAGGCTCGAATTATTTCTAAACCCTCTTTTATTTCTCCAACATTTTTTAAACCGATTAAATATTGAAATATTAAGAATTTTAAAATTTAGTCAAATCAGATTCAAACTGTTTACGAAATCGTTTTTAGACTGAAACACGTTTTGGATTCTAAACTAAAAAACTCTTCGTTAGTCTCAAGCTGCTTCTTGTTTCGAACCTTTTGTCAAACCATTTCAAGACTTGTGTCGTGAAGACCAATTTAAAATCGTGTACTATAATTGTACTTTACTCTTTCTTTCTCTCTCTCTCTCTCTCTCTTCCACTCTCTCTCTCTCTCTCTCTCTCTCTCTCTCGCTCTCTCTCTCTCTCTCTCTCTCAGTCTCTCTCTCTCTCTCTCATTCTATCTCTCTTCTTCACTGTACCCTACAGATTCTGACCTACACTAGACACAAACAAACTCTGGAAGTTGAGAGGACCTTGGACTCGGAGCACACAGCTCCAGTCCACTGTCTAGCACTCACCACAAATTGGCTCATCTCCGGAGGAGAGGACTGTTTGATTGTTGTTCGTCAGATCCACGAGGACCTCATAGTTTTGCGTTCTCAGGTTATCAACCAACACTCAGGGTCTGTGCTGACACTGGCTATTGATGACAATGAGACTCTGCTGGCTACAGGGGCCAAGGATATGGTGAGAATTAAGTGGTTGCTTGATTGATCCGGAAAATTTAGGTTGTGACAGACATTGTGCAGTAAGTAGAGTACACACATAGAAACTAATAAATAGCGAAAAATGGCAATCTAAGCTATTTCTATTAAAAATTCTGTATAAATACGTTTGTGGTCAACTTGTATAATCTCAACAAATTTAATATAATGTGTTGAACAACAATCATTTGAACATCTTTATTCATTTCGTCATAGAAACAGTGGAAAGCAATAACATCACTTTTGGCGAATGTTTAAGTAAAATATAATATATTAGTTTAGACGATAAAATCATAGCTTATATGAAACCCTCTTTAGAGCTTTCAATAATCAAGCTACTGACATACATGGCGAGTAGTACATGAATTAATTAAAGTTAAAACATATAGTTTTAATGTATTTGTTTATAAAATTTCACCTTGCAGTTTTATAAATATTAAAAATGTATTTATTTTAATAAAAGTTATGCACAATATACATATATATTTATGACACATTTTTAATATTCATAAGACTGTAAGTAAGTAACATGCGCATAATAATGAATGGTGTATGCTCCTTGATGTCACACTATAACAGAAATTTTAAGGAGATCAGTGTATGAGTAGTCTTGACTTAAATTTGAATACCATTTGTTTCTACTTAAGTTCCTAACATTTTTCAATATTTTTTGTTATAAATTTTACACTAAAACAAATTTTTAAATAATTTTTAATTTTCATTATACGTCTATCAAAATTCTATCTGTAAACCAGGTTTGACATTTATAGATATAATAAAGGTTCAAATTACATATTTTACATGAAAAATGCACATATACATCCCTATACTTTTCAAGAGAAAAATTGCACTGATAAGCCCATGCTGTGTCTACTTGATATATTTAAAGACTATTTTAGAGACAAATCATTTTCTATCTTAAATTCTGTCCTATATTATTTATATTCATAATTCGCCTGTATACAATTTATATATCTATATGAAAAGATATCATCGACTATTTTTAAAATTCCCTTTTATATTTTACTATTGACATCGATAATATTAATTCTCTCTACTTTCGCTACCAGAGTGTCTGCATCTTCTCACTCGACACTAAGACCGGACAAGCCACGCTCCTCCTACAGCACACCCAAGCCCATGCTGATTGGGTGACCGCATTGTCATGGAGACAGCTACTCGGGAAGCAAACAGCAGTCAGAGAGCGCCCACGCCTTGTCACCGCGTCCAATGATCACTCAGTTGTGATGTGGAAGGTGAACCAGATTCTACCAGGGCCTACACTGGAGCAAACGACTATAATGTTGGGACACAAGGCGTGTGTTACCGGCATCGATTTCAAGGTCAGAATTGCTTCAGCCAATCAACTTGCCTTATTTATTCGAGTTTGTACAATAGAAAGACGTAAAATGAAATGGAAACTATATAATATTAGAAGTCGTACTTGTTTAGAAGTGAAATATGAATATCACGTGAAAAAACTAACTTAAGTTTGAGATTAGACTGAAAAAAAAGGATTAATGTGAAGCAAAATAACGATGTCAATTACGAAAAAGTTTACTTTCTTGCTAAACTTAACGCAAGATTTGTTTATATTTATATAATTATAAAAAAAATTGTTAAACATTATAGCAAAGTTATTAACTAAACAAATTAGTTAAGTTCAAGCTTAAGCTTAAGTTAGTTGAGATATTTGGCGAAATTAATTAAAACTATAATTTGTTTTCTGATATTTATTTTTGGCATAATTTATTTATAATTATGTCTAAATATAGTTTATACAAAATGACAGATTTGTGTATTTGCGCTTTAATGGGGTCAAAAATACATTTAATTAATGAGACTTCTTCATGGAATAATACTATTCAATATCGGTTTATTAATGAATGTTTGCAAGCGGCTACATCTATGTATAGACTTGACTTTGCTATAAACACATTAATTCTAAACAATTTTATTTTTTTCCATATAATATAACTAAATTTACATAATGTTTTTCTCATCAACAAATTCTCAAAAGAAATTTCAATTACAATCAATACAATGAAGCCCAATTCACACTACTTGAGTTTGCATAATGGACTTGCTTGATGATTTGCGTGTTCATTTAAGAGTTGCGATTACATTCATCCAATACAAACCAGGCAAGCAGCATTCACATTGTCAGCATTCATTTGCCAGGACGTGTGCAAGAAAAAATAGATACATTGCAAATATAATAAAGTAGTATTAATTAAGCATTATTTATAATATTAAGCGTATATTAAATCTGACTGTAGATTAATCCAATTATACTATTTATGCGTGATTAGTTTGTATGACTAATAATACGAAGACGATTAACAGAGCAAAGGAAAACACGATGAAATCATATTGGCTAAAAGAAACAGCTCTTCTACACCTTTTAGACATTGGCCTCGGCATATTTTCTAAATTCGTTCTATTAAATTTACTTTTAGTTTTAGTTTTCGTTTTCTAAATTCATAGTTTAATCATTTATGAGAAGTGATAAATATGTTATGTATAATATTTTAAAATCTCCATCGCCGAAACAATTCATTACTTTTATAAATTACTTACCGAACCTATTACTCTGTCTATAAGCATGGATGTTCTTTTGTCGTCAACTTTTATCAACAATTTATCTGGCCTTATAGTAAATGCTATCAGTTGCTATTTAATATATTAATTTGTATTCAATATCGATTTAATTTTTTTAATTGTCATTTACCGCCGGTCATTTATATTAATATATATGTTTAGTTTTTCTTTCTGTTAGTCGTATTATTGTTTTACAAAAAGAAAAAACACAATAGCGTACTCGGGTATTATTTTGGAGCACCTCTATTGCTCTAGGTCCTTGGAACACTTCTTTTCTCGGCATATTGTTTCTATTTCTGACCTTCAGACACGAATCTGGTTGTTTATCGACTCCTTAGGACTCCTTAGAACTTTGATCAACCCCCATTATTGACAAATTCAACAGTATGGAGAAAATATTTCAAAGTGCAATTATTCAAAATAAACGTTAGCTATAAATGCAACAAAAATTTGTTTTTTCACTAGTGTCTATTGATTTGTCAACAGACAATCTCTTTGTTTCTAAATGGAATAGGTTTTGTGCAATTTATGAAACTCGCAATTTACGTGTTATTTTTACTATATTTTAAAGTAATACTTCTTAAGTCTGTAAATCATGCTTATTCTGGATAAAACCAAATGGCAGTTTTTTGTCGGATTCTCGCAATTTACGTCAATAAGCCTCATGTTTGAATAATTGTAATTCTCTTTCCTAAACATGATATTCAGCGATTACAAAAAAGTCTAAATGTAGCCCCACAGCTTACCATACAGAACCCCGACTATGCCACTTTTTCATTAAATCTAGATTGAAGACTCCTACTAACAACAACACAATTATTGCTTTTACTCAAAATGTTATATATAAAAGACATATAATATAGCTAGGTAACCCGTAAAATATCATGCGAATAAAAATAACTTATTGAAGTATGTTTTAAATGAAAATGTCCCAATTAAAAATGTCATGACATTTTCAATGTTAAAGGTCATTGACAAAATTTGCTTATTAAGATAGAAAAATAGAGTAAATTGATAGAAATGTCCCTCTTTAACGATTTTAAATACTTTGGTAGTTACATTTAACTAAACAAAACTGCTTATTTTAGTTTCCATATGATGTCTGCATCCATATATATGCATTTCTCGAACCCTCTTTCAGTTGAGCTGTGTTGTATCAAGCTCCGCTGACGGAGAGATTCGTCTCTGGTCGACGGACGGCCATCTCATCACAACACTGTTCACATCAGGCCGTGCTAATGCCTGCCTCCTGCACTTCAACTATAAGGCCCTTGCAGCCTTAAATGAGGTCTCTCTATTGGAGAAGACAACGGACCCACTTGAACTAGGTATGTTGTGTGAGAGCCAATCAGGTTTTAGTGTAATTTGCCTATAATTGCGTCGAAACTCATATTTCATGGATTTGGCTTACATCGATTAAATTAGATTGAAACATTTTTTAAATAGTATATATAGGGTAAATAATCAATAATCATGCAAATTTCAATTAATTTTAACAAAATTAAAATTAGCCATTCAAACAGAATGGAAAATGGTTTAAAACTGATTATTTAAGCAAATTAATGCATATTCAAATAATCTGTGTTGCGTGCATATTAATTAATTATTAATTAAACAAAACTATAAAAAAAATTTTTTTGGAGCATGACTTTATATGTTCTATGTAATATTTTACTTGTGTAGAACAATAATTCCATGCATTTTATAATTTTCCATAAATTGAATTCTTACCCGAAGATTTCGAGACATTTGAAGAAATTCTTCTTTGTAATTTATCTACAAAATCATTCATTTTAAATTTCGTAAATTTAACATATGAGAGCCGGTCAATAAGTTCATTGACTATAAGGTAGGAAAATATAATTGAAATATACCTTTTAGATTATATCTATGAAATATTGTAAGATTAATGTCTACATATAGTTCTTTCGAAATTTGAAATACAATTTTGAAAGTTGGGTCCAGAAAAACCCATTTAAATCCATTATTTCATATTGAATAAATTCAGGAATCTCACAAGAGTGGGTTCTTGAGTGGTTTTCCACTAATTGTAGATTGCTGCTTTGTCTAACAGGTATAGCCAAGTTTCATCTCCAGTTACTATTCCTTAAATATGATAATTGTTACCATTCTGAAATCGAGTTATAGACATTTGACACCACTGGACTCGTAACCGCTTCTGTTACTCAGAAAAATTGTGTGAAACCACCATTTTCTGAAACATTTCTACCTATTAATTGTGAATTACTTCGTAGACACTGTCTTTTGAGTTTCCAAGGATTTCACTGGTTTTTTCCAATGCTTTCGACAATCTTCATTCACCAACTTGCTGACACTCTCTTCGATATCCCCACTTGTGGAAGACACTGGTCATCCTGTATGGTCTTCATCTTTTAGGGAAGCTTTTTTTAACCACTGCGAAATTCAGAAAATCATTAGTAAACACGACTTTGATGGAGAAAGGTTAGAATAAGCACCTTACAATCATTGCAAACTTTGCTGGAGTTGTAAATCAACATAAAAGACATGTAAAGTCATAAAATATCATAGACCTGAAATGCTCAGTTGTTACTTTCATGTTGGCTAAATTTCTAATTAAATGTACAAAAATATATCCATCAATTTCAAAATTTGAAATCCAAATTTTGAAGGAACTACATGACAGACATTTAAAATGTTTTACACAGATATTAATCTTCTAATACTTAATAGATATGAGCAAAACTATATGTCAATTATGTTTTCTTACCTAGTCCACGAACTTATTGACCGGCCCTCGTACTAGTACCTGTAGTTTCATTATCAATTAATTGTTATATTTGTGCCTTGCATTCGATTCCAAAGATACTGAAGATATGTCCTGGAATGAGATAGAAGAAGAAGTACAAACCCTAAAATTTATGAAGAAGATGTCAAATCGACAAAAAACACAAGGTCGACCTGAATTAGACTATTTATCGATTATGATGGCCCGAGCTGTGTCTGTCTACGCATGTGACGAATCTGGCTCGGTGCACTGTTTCTCCGCTCTTCTACCCAGTCAGAAGACTCTGCTTACGGGACATTCTGGGCGCGTCACCTCAGTCGCTGTTGGTATCGATCAACGCTGTGTAACGTCATCGGCTGATGGAAGCGTTCGTCTGTGGAAATTACCTTCATCCGGCAAGGATATCGCAGGTAATACTCTTAAGTTTTGAATTAATTAATTATTATACAGTTGAAATTATTTGAATGGTCCAATAAGATTTTACCTTTAGTGTTCAATTGCGCTGTAAATTTTGAACAAAAATTATTGCTATATGTTGATATTGTCGTTTAGTTTACTTTGACATTCATATTGAATTATTTCATCGAATATATTGTTTCACATGCTGTACAATAGATATTCTGCTAATAATGTTTCTAAATAATAAAGACAATACCCATTCTGCATAATAGACAAGAAGCATATATATCTTCAAAATATTTCTTGTTAAGGTTCATTTCATATAATAGATAATTTTGAACCATTCAATCAATCATCATGTTTTTATTTCGGATTTTGTTTTTAACATTATAGTTTTATTTGTTTATCTTATTAAAATTTTTTTTTGGAAATAATACCTTTCTTCCTTAACTTTGACAGAAGGTCCAGTGGAGCACAGGGGCAAGATCACAGCCCTCTTAGGTCCATCACCCGGGTTCCCACTCATCGCTAGCGCCTCCCAGGACGGATCCATCCTCCTTTGGTCCACTGAGAACGAGGATACAGTCAGACAACCAGTGAAGCTGACCTGTCCAACAGTACCCAACGAAAAAGTCTACACGCCACTTCCTGTGACAGATTTGGCTATTATGGACTCTAGCAATGGGACAGGCGCAAAACGTTGGAAGGCGCAAAGGAGTAGTGGGATCTCTTCAACAGCTGAATTGGTGGTATTGTGCGGAAAATTGGTCTTTATTGTCAGCTGTCCTGGTGGAGGCAGATGGGAGGATTTGCTCTCTGGAAGAACTATTGATATGGACACCTTAAACATGGAAGTGTAAGCAACTGGGATTGGTTGATTATCTTTTTGTAATAATTCCCAGGCTGCAAAGTAGATATTAGGCTATATTGAGCATTGATTTATATAATTATAAAAGAAGTGAACCATTTTCGAAATGCTAAATTATATTTTCTTTCAAGTCAAAAACAGTGTCTTGCGATTACTTGTAGACTTGTATACATTTCATCAAATTCGTTGGTTCACAATATTAGAAGTCAACGGCACAGCACGATGTGCCCTGTTTTGGAACCAAACTGCAAGAATGGATAAAAGAACTGTTGACTACATTGATTCTGAACTGCAAAGGTGTACCATAATTTTGAACAACAAATGATAAATTCTTTAAGCCTTGATTAAAGAATTTCTCCAATCGCTTTAAACATTATGCCAATTAAAAGAGCATAACATTGGGCATATTGAAACTGGTTCATCTTTGACTTCTCCATGCTTTCATACGCCACAGGTCCTGCAGCTTTTATGTACTTCTGAAATGACAAATGGGAGCAAAAATACACCGTTTTTTTACTAATGTAGTAAATAGTAGGGCATATATAGGAATTTTATAACATTTTAGATAAATTATGTATGGTATTTATTATAGGTATTTAGATTTTAACTTCCGAAAATTTATCATTGAAACTAATGTTTATTGCAGATTGTTTAATACTATTTAATTACTTTATTTATGATACACTTTTATTCAATGTTCATGTGTACATAATATAAGCATAAAAATATGACTAATTTAATAGTGCTTTCGACAATTTTAATTTATATAACTTTATCTTTCTTACTTTATATTTTAAATTTGTGTAAGACTTATTTTATTTTTTTAACTTTTTAACACTTAAATTCTTAACAAGGTTTAATCCTCTGGTCTGTACAATTGCAGCTACACTCTACCCGGTATCGGTTCTAAATTAGCGGTCTACAAAGAACCAGGAGCGGAAAGGCCACTCATTCTGGTG
Source organism: Invenusta paracnida (assembly GCA_036023295.1). Lineage (NCBI taxonomy): Eukaryota > Metazoa > Platyhelminthes > Proseriata > Coelogynoporidae > Invenusta > Invenusta paracnida. The sequence continues at coordinate 3,216 of JAYRBW010148499.1, read as the reverse complement.
GCCGTTAACAGTGCAACTTGGTACACGTTGGCCAAGGGTGGCAATGTGAATGAGTGGACAGCTGACTCTTCTGTTAACAGGTAGGATGAGTGAAGACCCAAATCACCCAAATGTTAAGTGGTGTAGCTTGATTAAAAAATGGTATCAACTCTTGTTACTAATCTTCAAAAGTTTTTTTTTATAAATCTACTAATAAATGTTTTGTTTAAAAAGCCAAATTTTATTTTTAGACAGTCATGTATAAGATACAACAGAAAATTGTATTAAATGTTAAATCTAATATTTAAAGAATTACACATGTCTTTTTACATAGTATTAAGTTAATAGATGATTAGCTTTGAATATTACATATATAGGTTATTTTATATATACCGACACAGTTAACGTAAGATTTTAAGTCATCACCAATAATAATATTTTACTTTCTGCATATATTTAAAAACATAATTTTAATTGGGTAAATATTTAGTAGTCAATTATTCTTCATTCTTATTTGAGTTGTAAACATCAGACTGGCATTAATATCCACCCATGCTTTTCTTTTAAAAATTGTCGAATATTCTTCTCCACAACATTATTGTGTATTCACAGTTTCTCATTTGTATACACCCTACTCTTTTTCTTATTATTTAGATATATTGATGCAGCTTTCACGCCGTCGTCTGGGTATCTTTTCTACCACGATGCAAGCACAGCGCAGTGCTTTATAAAGAAAGAGGTAACATTATATATGTAATAGATTTTTTATAGAAATACTGTGAACTTTGCTTTTTTATTTACTTTAAAACAAGTTCTATTACAGTATGATTTTATTGTAAGTAATCATGTATGTTTTAATTGAAATTATTGCTTTAAATTAAAATTTATTTATTAATATTAAAAACACAATTTATAGTATTGTAATTAACACGTATACGTAAAGCAGACTGTAGCAACAGTTTAGTAGACTCGTTCTTATATAGATGTATTATAATGTTCTGATATTGCTTTCCTCCATTATTATTCATTGTCTATTCTTCGTAAAATATAGAAATATTTCTCCAAATGCTGTATCATCTTTTCCAATTTGGTAAATATTTGTTATAAATAATTTGTTACATTTGTTTATGTATTAATATGTTACCAAAAAGCTTTTTCTCATTTTTTGGCACCAAAAGCCAAGTACATATTAGTACATAAAACATGTTTTAAAAAAACAAATTTATTTTTTATTAATTTAAAATTGTTTTAATATTTTGTTCTTCTCTGTCTTCGATAATATACTAAAATAAGTTTGAACACCGTAAACTGCATTTTGTATATTATAATGTATACATGCGTATTTTAATTTGTATTAAATTCATTCATAGATATATGAATACTTTCCTAAGTATGATACTTGTATTAAACAAAGTTATCTGGATCTTTGACAAGTAAATTTCTAGTTTAGAATTAAAAATTGAAAGGTTTATTAAAATTTGCTACGTTTTATCTATAGATTAAAATAATAAACATACTTATTGTTTTTACATGAAAAGCGTTGTAATGTTCCGTCGATAGAAACATCTTTTATTTTGTAAACTTTGCCTAAATAGGAGAAATAACGAAGTATTAATATCTTTATTAAACGTAATGTTGTCTGTTAGTTGTACGCTATACATTTTAATGCATTTAAATTATGTAAAATATACAATTAAAATGTATTACATTGATACACAAAATAAGTTCACAAAATAAACCGTCATTATAATATATATTATTTAACTATTAAATCATTATTTCTCAAAACCTTTCTAGTGAGGATCAAAGTAGTTTTAAACGGCATATAACACATATTGGAGTGAAAACCCTAGTCTATAATTTATCTATTGTTTTACCTGTTTAATTTAACTGCAATATTTAATTGAATGAAGTGTTTATTATCAACATAAGTATTTGTGAACTACTTTTATAAGTACTTTACTATAAATATAATTCCTATATCACTTGATATCTTCTACTCTATTTTATGATATCATTCGTGCAATTTTCAGAATCAAGCAAGAATGACTTATTCTCTGACAGAGACAGGACGTTGCCCAATTGACGTTATAATGGGAAGAAATAAGCAGTAAGATTTTTTTGTTTGGATCAATTTAAATTTTTTAAATCCAAAAAAGGCAGTATATAGCATATAAAATGAATTTTTTGTTACATCTTTCACGTATACGCGTCTCCGTATCTTTTCACGCCAATACTTATTTTCAAAACCAATGAAATTTCTCAGTAGTGTAAAAGTATAAATAGCGATGTTTTACAAGGATCATACAAAACTTATATAATTACTCACTAAATAATAAATAGCAGGATAATATCAAACTAGAAAATATAAAATGTCAAAATAAAATCATAAAAAAAACGTTTATTAGAAACGCAAAAACGCATGATCAGGTAAAACATTGTGAGACTATACATTTATGTATTTATGTATGGTACACAACTGATCGAATACTAGTGAATAAAAATCAAATTGATTATACGGTTTTAAAACGTAAAAGGAGCCAGAATTAAATTAATTTACATTTAGTAGTATCCAAAATAGAAAAATCATTAAGTATACAATTAAATAACCTAAAAGAAAAATAGCAGATTGATTATGAGATTTGTGTTCTTTAATGTGATTATATAAGTTCCATTTAGTTTTACATTTTCTCTTAAAGATAAGATTCCTGTGGCTTTGCGTTCTAGTGTTCCCTATAAATTTAATTGTTCTGAGAACAAAGGGCGTAATACAGGTAAAACTAAACGGCACTTTTATATAATCGCATTAAAGAACACACATCTCTTAATCAATTTGCAATTTTTATCATTATAAATTGTGTAATTGTAATTGTACACTTAATAACTTTTATATTTTGGGTACTGCTGAATGTAAATTAGATTCATCTGTTAAAGAATCTCTTCGCATAAAATGTTCCTATCTATAGTCTTAATCATAAAATGTTCTAACTCTATAGTCTTAATCATAAAATGTTCTAACTCTATAGTCTTAATCATAACATGTTCTAACTCTATAGTCTTAATCATAACATGTTCTAACTCTATCGTCTTAATCATAACATGTTCTAACTCTATCGTCTTAATCATAACATGTTCTAACTCTATAGTCTTAATCATAATTTGTTCTAACTCTATAGTCTTAATCATAACATGTTCTAACTCTATCGTCTTAATCATAACATGTTCTAACTCTATCGT
>JAYRBW010148488.1:0-14519 GCA_036023295.1 Invenusta paracnida | reverse complement strand
AACATTTTATCAGTCGATCTAATATACAATATGACATATAAATATATACATCCTTAGATCCTATAGCTATATAACTATTGTTAATATTGATAAGCTTTAACGATTTTTTGTCAGCAATCGCACACAGATTTCTGATTAGATAGTCAAGTTTGATTTTTAATGCTTCCTCAACTCAAGAAAAATAGGACAAATATAGAAAAAGAAAAATTCATCAATGCAATCAATTCACATAAACGTTGTCTCCTATAATTCTAATTGTGAGACAGTCTCTTGTATTTATTTATCCAAAACACATACTATAAAAAGGTCAATTTATCATATTATTTAAAAAAAAACTGAACAAAACAATTTGACTATGAATATTAATATTAATATTAATAGTTAAGCAATTAGATTTGATTAGTTATTTATAAATTTCTTTATTTATATATTATGGAGCTCTCCTGTAATTATCGAAAGTTAACCTATTAATTTATTATATTCCCAATAATTGAAAGTATCAAAATAAAAAATCTCATATTGCCTTGCATATAATATTATATGTAGATGTTGACATACAAGTTACTAGAAGAAAAAAATATCCCCTATGACATAAACAAAATATATTTTCTTAATATAGGTGTGTACCGATAATATTCAATAGTTAAACCTTTTACATGAATTATTTTTTTTTGAAAACGTTTAATTGTTATTTGTCATAATTTGGAGGAAATCATCTGAATTATAACTGTAGCCAGTATTAGTGAGGCTTTCAGTGAATCATGTGTTGCGCGCGTATTCCAAGTTGTCCTTTTGAATTATTATGCCTTTGTTAAAAGTAGTTCGATTTTAAAATTTGTTAATAATAGTTGGATAACACGAGGAACACTAAACATTTCTTATGGAACTTTTACTTTTGACAAACAATGTACCGTTTGAAATATTGATTATTCAAACATTTTATTTGCTTATGCTTAACTGTATTATAGTAATGCGCGAATACTAAATATAAAAGAAGAACATCTATAGTGACTTCTGGTCTGTAAACTGAGTGTATACAGGTGAAGTAAAACAATCGTAAGACGAAGTGAAGAGAGACAATTCTCATGGGAGATCTTGAGGTTGTCTTGTGCTGATATGCCTGAATGATAATATTATTTTAAGAATGATAATGTTTACTGATTTGAAACAGAAGCTAAGAAAGTCGGTAGAATAAAAAAGATTTCGTGTTAATAATTTATAACGAATTTTAAACATTTCTTTGTCAGTATTTTGATATTGATATACGACACATGATTAGCGTAGTGACATTTTACAATAAGAAAGGGTTGCATATTAATTATGTAGTGTTTATGAATTCAATATACAAACAACTTCATTATATAAAACAACAGTAATTTTCTATCATAAAATGATTCGTATTTCTTTCTGTTTGATCTCACTGGAACTGTTTTCAAGTTTACATTGTGAATCACTAAACAAATACGCAACGATATTTATCAACAGTTTCATGATAACATTATTATAAGTTGTAAAGATCAGCGTATACATAAAACGTATTCATGAGTTTGTGTGTTTCCATTGCTATATAAGCTGTACAAACAAGTATAATAAAAAATATATATTTCGGTCGGGTCAGTTCAAAAATAGGAAATATTAAGAATTATATTATTCTGCTATATATGAATACTAAAGTAAAATAAAATAAAATAAAACAGAAAACATGGTGTAATAGTTATTATAGAAATAGTGATAAAACAGTTTCAAATATTTAAAATGCAAGCTTTAGGCTTTTGTTTAGTTAATAAAAATCAGAATATAATATGTAGATGGTATGCTTTTGTAATATGGATCAAATACATTATCTTTCTGTTACTATTATAGCGCTAATAGATAAATCTAAAATGCTATCTCAATAACCCAACTCATAATAATTTACAACAATTTAAACTCAGTGCGTGTAACAAATACATAACATTATAATTAACTATAACTTCTTTAACATGAAATACGCTTCACTTTAGTAATTCCCAGATGTTTCTATATTTATCAACAGTACACAGGGTAAATTTTTTAGATAGTTCCAAGGAACTATAGTTCTATAGTTATCCTCAAAGTTATAATTTAAATAAACACGCAGCATGTCGGACTTTGGAAAACTAATGCGAACGATGCGATAAAAAATTTGTTTCAATATATATTTTTATTTTCTATAGTTCTAAAATCAGTCTCAAGCATTGAAAATTATACCATATGTAACACTATAGTAATAGTCTTCTTCTTCTGTCTCAAAACTAAAAGCAATTTGTTCCTTACTGTAAGTATCTTCAATTGAAATAAGTTAATTTCGATCTAAATCAATTTACCTATATCATCGTTGTAAATAAATGAAATAAATAATTGAATGGTTAAAATTATAATAAAGTTAGATATTCATGCTGTAACAATTTAAGAGGTATACTCAGTTCTTAGAGGGTATCTTTTCTATATATTTTCACCGCAGTAATTGACATTCAGTATATCTCAATAAGAAATTTATCTTGAGATGATTTAAGTTTATACGATCTTCTCAAAAATTTAATATTATAGGCTATATTTTCTATAATATCTATATTTATACTTTTAATGACTTTCATAATTCCAGGGACATCGCAGTACTGACGAGAGGTCATGGCTCTAATGTAAGTAATGTATTTATATTAATGCATTTGAATAGTTAGGTGTACTAATATAAAAATTATATATTTCAATATGTCGAGACCTTTACATAGTTTTCAAATATATGTTACGATCGAAAATTATTTTTATTATTAATTATGAAAATACTTATTGTATGTAATAATTTTACACTCGAATTATGTTTACAATATTAGTAAAAACATTAGAATGCGTTGTTGACAAATATAGACATAAATGCAAAGCTTAGGAAATCCCCATAAACTGTAAATCATATCAAAGTGACTCACCTTGATCTTGTCGAGGATCCGGATCCGAGCTTCGTTGGACACGGATGAGAGGTTTCGTTGGCTGACTTCATGTTCGATAGATTCTACTCGTGAATCGATGTCATCGAGCCAATCGGCTAACTCCTCTACTTCCGCTCCACTCGGCTGAGAGGCGCTGCAGGAGTTGGCCAGGTACTTGGCACGTTCCGCCATTCTGTGATGGGTAGAAGGTAGAAATCATAAGATATATAAGTATGAGTTTTGTCAAACTGACACAATCCTACAGAACGATGAAATATTTGTTAATGACGAAATAAGATCAGTCAAATGAACAGATTTCAGTAATGGTAGGTCAGTTGAAGTAAGATAGCTCTTTAATGAACCACATAATTTATTTGTTAAAATTTGAAGAGTTACATTTTTTCTCTTTTCGCATATCTAAATAAAATTCGAACATTAAACTTTTGTCAATTTATGTCATTTGACAATCATAGTAAATACATAAGTGGCAATAATTTATATCAAACTAGATTAGATATACATCTAATGCCGATTACATTCGTAAAGTTAATTTACTGCGGCAATTCAACTACGCATTGCAATGTAGCATTTCATACACAGCCCATATATAAATCTAGTGTAAATGCACGCAGTTCAAAACAAGTGGGCAATTTCATCGCTAGGAGATGTACGATCAAATTATATCTCAAATATAATAGTCGATGATGCGGCGGCAAAATTTTAACATTCAAATTAAACGTAAAACGAGTAAATAAAACGAATAAGTTCCGATATGTAAATACACCTCACTGCTCATAATATGTACAGTCATATACAAAGCATGGTTTTCCAAATTATGTCCATGTCAAATATGCCCGCCAGTTTCCTTTCTCAGTCTTAATTACTCAAACTATTAGACACAGAGGAGTTGATGTGAAGGGAAAGAGGGGTAAAGAGAGGTGGATTTAGCTAGCTGTCGACTCTTAAATATTGCCAGAAAATCGATAGCAAGCAACTGATCTAAAATCATACAGTATAAACTTTTTATTTGCATATTTATATTGTACATAAATTCAAAGACTATAACAGAGATAATATTCGCGAGATCATTCATGATGAAATACAAATGTCACTATAAATAGCGTGTTGTGTATACAAATTGTTGTTTAAAATAAGAAAACTCATTTGATTTCATCCCTATTCTATATATTTTTAACTACTTTTTTATATTACAAATGCTTAGCTAAAATATGTAACATAATTTATAAACTTTATTTAACTCAAGTCTATAAAGAAAAAATACAATTCGTTTCATCAGCGTTTAAATTAGTTATTAAATACTTTAATATAGAATAAATATGTGATATATAACATTTGACATTTATCTGAATTTTCTCTTGATCTTTAATAAATTATATCTTTTATACTTAACATATTTGGGTTTTTTTTTTAATTAACTCCTTAACTAAATTTAATATAATACTTACATTTATTCCCTAATTATATAATAATTACTAGTTATAATTAATAGTTTTGACTTCAATATAATAAAATATGTTGTTTGTAGTCACTATATTTATTTGTATACAGATTCCAATTACCTAAGTAAATATTCAAACAAAGTTACTAAAAATATAAACAAACGGATCAATTATTGTGCGTATTCTTTTAGCAATTTGTTGACATTGAAAGTGACATTTAAGAAAAGAAAAGATAATGTAAACATTTATCTAAATAATTACACTGCTTCAATATACTTAAAATTTCAATACTTAAAATTCAATTAGAAACAATCAATAGATTCCTAGCATTGCAGTGAGACGCAAGTTAATAGTAACATATTTTGTAATATAGATATAATTAATTGATAGTCGATTTTAATAATCTAATGGAAACGTAATATGACAACTAATATGAAATAATAATAATGATTTAACAAATTATAATTATGTATTTATTTATACAGTTAAATTAGAATTGCGTAATAATAGCTTTCAATACAATAAAATTATTATCTAGAAAAACATTTACTTCGAATGACTTATATATATGTATATATTATCTTCCATAAAATGATAACATATAAAAAAATATTTTAAAAATATGAAAACATAAAAGTCATTTGACTAATTAAAAAAGTAGCTATATTCATACCATAAATAAAATTATGTTATCACATTCACGTACTATCAAATATATTTTTTCTATTTATCATATATTTTGAAACGAAAAATGTAAAATAATATCTTTGACAAAGGTATTATTCACACATTATTTTCTTAGTTACAGGAAGACTCGGATATTTTCATTATATAGAACCGTTTATGCAATAAAACCTTTGTTGAAAAAACCTATATATAAGAATATAATCATGTAGTAATTCAAACAGTAAAACATATTATAAATTTTTATAAATGCGGAAAATGAAATCAATTCTATTCATTCGATTGCCTTTATAAATTTAACAAAGAAATTTATACTTGTGTAAAAAAACGTATTCAAAGTTTTATGTAGCTTGATACTGCTTATACCTAGCTAACGTTAGTTAAAAATTGGTGACAATTTTAAAACTTGTTACTAAATATATATATAACAAAATGATTGACATTAGAGTTACCATCTCACCTTGTAACTAACTATCCAGCAACGAGCTATATATTGGTATAGCGTGTTTACTGAGATTGCTTCGTCAAATTATATGAATATTTCCAGAGAATAAAGCTAATAGTATTGACTACGAATTGGTGATAAGGAGGAAAATACTAATTTATATTGCGTGCTTTAAATTGTCCTGGAACGCGATTTATTCGTTAATAATTGATGATTTTTATTGATTCAAAATCTACAATTAATATATAGTATCATTGAAATTAATACAGTTATTTTTGTGAATACATACCAGAAATGAATTAAAGCTGTTTCATCTACATAACAAGTTTAAAACGTTTCAGACTTCAGACAAATACAGCAATGTAAGAGTTATTTGGAAAAAAATGTTCTGAAGTTCATTTCTTAAAAATGCGAAAGTTTCTTGTTAATTTAGTGCAATGTAAAGAATATTCGTTTTCTTTCTTTCCTTTTCTTAATAGACATTAACAGCCACACTTTTATTGTGTTAAGAAGGAACGAATGTGTATTCAACTAGGTATCGTTTCTAAACGTCGATGAATAATGCGAATTAGGGTCAAACTCTTTCATACGGCAAACAATTATTCAAACTCTTTCTTAAAATGAGATCAATTCAAAGCATCTTTAGCTCCATAAGCAACCTACATATATGATATACATATACATACACTTTCTAAACTGTATTATAGTTTGTATATGAATAATTTATTAACACCTATGAATAAATGAATAAAATTTGCATTACTGAGCGTGTTAAGATTAATCATAAATCGTAGAAAATATCGAGATTAAAAATACTACACAATTAAATAAAAATAAAGAGTTTACGTAGGGATGATTTATTTGAAAATATAAATGTTGACAAATAGTATGTACAGATATATTTCGTTATTGCCTAATTAAACATCATGAAAAAGTCTAGTATGTTAAATTTATATTATTTGCTGCAATTTAAAAGACTACTACAATCTTGAAATATTATCTTGAAACAGAAAAATCACAATGTAAGTATTTAATTGATTGTAAATAAAAAATATAAATATAATAATATTTAACATTTCATAACGTATTCATTAATGAGACTGAAAAATAAAATAGTGCCACAAATAACGCGAACCAAAGATTTGCTATTTTTTAATTTAATAAATATTTTATAAAAAGTGTTTTCAATTAATTAATAATAATCCAGGCGTGTTATAATCACAAAATTGTGTTTTCAAATAATAGCAGAGGGTGTTCAGCTTAAATTGATGTATATTTACCTTGAAATAAGGGTCGTCCATCGCTGGCTTATTTTATCAAGATTTAACTTGTCCTGATTAATATTGCCACCAGCGTTCTGAGAAATTGAGTCATGCGAGAGACGCTTGAAGTCCTCAATTTTTGCCTGCGTCTCCAAAATCTCCGAATTCAAAGACTATTTCCACCAAAGAAAAAGATGTAAAATAAAGAAGTCTTGTTCACCTATATATATGAATAAATAACTATGTACATACATGCTTTTTGGATGAGTTCTTTTATAAAAATATAGAAAAGAATAATTATTTCGATAAGAAGCTTTGTGTGGATTTATATAGAGAGTAATATTGTATTCTATTGTTTTTATAGCCGAATGGTCACTGTGACTCGCTTCTTTTACATTATACATGCGTATATGGAACATACAAAAATTAGCTGTCAGTTTTAGAACTAAACTATATACTCAGTATATATTTAAATAAAAAATGCGTAAAAATAAATAAAAGTTTGGTGGTATATATATTCATAATACAATATATAGGACATACATATATATATATATATTGTGAAAGGCTTTAATAAACAAAAAAAGAGGTTTAGATATTTCAATATCTGGAATATATTAATTATTTTACCGTTAAAATAAAAACAATAAAAACAAAGAAGCTATTAATATAGTTAACAGAACGAAACATTTGATCTGAGTTTTTTCTGTTGAAACTATCAAAGCGAGCAATATTACTATATTGAAGTTTGGTTATACAAATAGTTAATTGTGATAGAATGAATTAAAGGTACACTTTTCCCGAGAACTATACCTATATAAATGTACTAGGGAACCCATATGACGCTAAAATTATTATGTAAATAACTCCCAATAGCGTATGCTATACACTCGATAAAAATGTATGTATTACATTCATTTATATTTTATGATTAAAAATAGTTAAATTGATTCTGCTATATATTATATTTTAATTCATTCTAATTCATTATAACTTTACTAAAAAATGAAATTATCTCCAAAAGAAGATAACAAAAATACAGTTTTTTAAATTAAAGTACGTTCATTTATAAAATATAAAATCATGTGAAATCCGTGAACTATCAAAAAAGCTTAAATTCTGTCTAATTTTATGCATAAAATAAAGTTGTGATCTACATATAATAATTTTAATGACAACATAGCTTTTCAAGTTTTCTTTCATTCTTTATTATTACTTTACTATTAATTATAGCGATTTATCGATTTTCTCTACTAACTAATAAATTGTGATCTTTTAAACAAATATGCATCAACATATTATTATGTACAAGTTCATGATATAACTGCTAACTTGGATACTATAGCTATTTTACTTTGTAGATTTCTGTGATATATAGTTATTAATTATTTAGGGTTCTTTGTTGTTAGAAAGAAAAAGATATTCCGAACATAATAGAATGTAATGCACGATTACACTATATATTATCTCAATAAAAAATGCAAGAAGTAAAAGTTATTATGGTTACTTCCAAAATAAATCTTCGATCAGTAAATTTCGTATATGTTTAAAAAATGTACAAAATATCTAAATGAATTGATTTAAATTTCTATGAAATGTATATAATAATCCTGATTTAAAAAACATAAATATTACGGGTTTTTCTGTTCATTATATAATATACATAGTGTTAACGTGTTAATAATACAAAAAATATGTATAGACAAAGCAGCCTTGGAGAATATGCGGATATAGGGAGTAGAAGAATCAATATATCTTGAGAATTATTTTGTCTTGCAAGACAAATAAATTCTCTTAATTGGGCAAAATATTTAATGTTATAATTATACCTACTTTATATTCGGTCCATCAGATTTGTTTGATACTATGAGCTGAGTGTAACTTAACAACAACTATCAAACATTGGAGTTTTGGTTACTTCTGCTAATGCTACGTTTGTGTGAATTTTATTCGATAATAAACGTTCTTCGATAAGTATTACAACATTTATTTTAAAATAAACGATAAAAATTTTAAAGAAAATTAAAGAAAACTCCTTAAATATTTATGTCAGTTACTAAGTTACAGAAAAATAAATAAATATTCTAATCGACCATATTAAATGGCTAATAGTAAAATAAAAGTGTACTCATACATTAAAAGACAATGTGTCACAAACTGCCTACGCAGAAACTAATATGAAATTTTATCCATTTATAAAATCAATTAAAAATAGATAGGCTAATCAATAAATAATGTGTAAAAAAAATCTATTTAAATGTACAACGTATTACAAGTTATTTATTATTTACCATTTTTAAGTCATTTTAAATGTGTAAACCCAAAAGGTAAATAAATACCTTTACCATAAAAGAAAGCATACAGTAATTGGTGGAATAATAACTCGTTTAAATTGATCGTCAAAATTAATATTCCTGAAAGGAATTTTACTGTTCTTACTGCAACCTTATAGCTAGGAGCTCATCTAAAATAAAGTGTAAGAAATAATTTTGATAAATAAAGTAAGAAATAATAAAAACTGTTCATTTTATGTGCCACGTATAAAACATATGTTTTGCGTTTAGGTGACAAAATTCTTTATTTTTAAAACATAGAATGCAGTGTGTTATGAATTAAGATCAAAACAGAGATATAAAATAATGCAATCAACGATTTGTAAACTAAAAATAGGAAATTAGATAGCCGTCATGTCATTATTTTTCTGTGTTTTTCCTTTATCTGTAAGTTATGCAATTATTATCGGTATCATTATTATATTACAATACCAAAGTATTATAGCAAGACATATGAAAATATCGAAAACATGGTGACGCTATTTCAAATAACCTTTTGATTTTTTACATTACAGATCATGTTTTATTATATTATTCAATATCTGCGGATCAAAAAGTTCACGGGTGCTTTAATTTTATTTCAAATTCTAGCTATACCTATTGCATGCAAAATAATATAGGATATTACAAGTAAAAGCTATTTTGTTTTTACTTCGGTCGTGATTATTGCGTTTCAATGGAAAAAAAGTAATTAGCAATAAAGCAATAAAACAAAAAATCAATACGATCAATAAAGCAAAAGAAGCAATAAAAGTAAAAAAATAGATTATTGTGAGTTTATATTTTAACAAAGTGCAAACAACTATATTAAAATAACAATTGTATGTAAAAAATAGGGATATCGTTCGTTCGAGAAGAAAGATTTTTGTTTTAAATAAAACCACGAGCAATCAATCGGTTTGGAAACAAAATCAATCATTTGAATTAAGTATCAACAGTCTACCTAACGCTTGCCTAACTCTCCTTTAGTATTCCTTTTATTATTTCTGATTTGGCAATTATTGAAAGAAATTAAACAGTTGACAAGGCTTTTATCTGCCATATTTTTTTCGCCTCGCTAAAGCAGGGAAGTGATTGGACTAGACACGCTAACTAGCAGTGAAATTAATTTATAAAACCTTATTATAGAGGCTTAAAAATTCACTATTAGTAAATCCTCTCAAACTGATTTAATTTTTGTTTGTATTATTTCAAATTTAAAAAACTTTTTCGTGAGTAGTGTAAGTATGTTTTACCTATAGATCAAGGAAGGCTAAGATCCATTCCTGAGAATGCTACATTTAGATTTTACATGCTAATTAAGCAGATAGGCAGATCAATTATTGACGAAACGGACCTGTAACTTCTGCTGGCATTCCTCCATTGACCGTGAACTATGCGTCACCAGCTCCTCAATCTCCACCTCCACCCGAGACAACCAACTGTCCAGCTCCCGATGCAATGCCACTAGCGACATTCCACCAGCCTTTAATCCTTCCTCTCCCAGTCCATGGCTACTAATTCTGCCTGCATCATCATTAGTAGCGTTGACCTCATCAGCGTGCGTCTGCAGACGATTGGAGGTATCATTCCAGCGGCGTTGAACATCTTGAACTACAAAAAATGTAGTGAGGTGGAGATTTGGCTGATTATTATACATAGTGGTCAGTTTAAAATACACATGTATACATAGAAATATTTATACGTTAAAGCTATTATCTGTGTATGACGCAAATATTAAATTACTTGATTTATGTGGGCAGATGCTGAAATATTACCAGATTCTATATAATTCTAGACGAAACCTTTTGATGGATCAAAATAAATATATAAAAAATACTTAGCGGCCGTATTCATAATAATATATACAAATATTTCAACATTTCAAGATATACTAATAAAAAATAAAAATATATTATTAGGTTTTAGTATAGATGAAACCCCATTATTTTAGGTGAATTTCGACGTGTAATTTTTGGAAAATTTCGTATAAGATTACAATATACAATAAATTGAATACAAGAACTCAAAATGAACAACATATGATTTGATTAAATCCACACAACCAAATTTTTGTACTGATTTTAATTTAATTTAAAATTAATAATGTAATCTAATATGACTTAAAGAAATATGAAATAACACAAGAGATTTACACGAAAACTTGTATAACTATATCAAATGGATTTGTTTAGCTTCTTTTAAGAATACATCAAAAAAGTTATTTATTTTTAATAAAACCATTAAAATTTACACATTTTTAAACAATAATTTTTGCATTTAGTAAAGCTAGAATATTTTTTAAAGCCAACAATTTAATATGCATTCTAAATAAACTAAAATATTCTCAATAGATTGTATTAAGTCAAAAAAGTCGTCAAAGTTTAGATAATAACTCATGATGCCTGGCAAGTGTACACATTATAATGAATACTGTCTTCATTTTTAAGTGAGCTGCATGCGCGCATGGTAGTAAGCATATTAAAATTCTAAAGCTAACATATTTATTAGTTTTACATATCATAGGAAACACAAAGTCTAGTCCTACATTAGTATAGATTATATCGATATATATCTCTATAAAATGAAATCAAAATCTGATGTACAAAATTTGGAAATAATAAAGCTATATAATTTCTAATCAAATAAAAAACAAACATTATTTATCATTTTTATGAACATATTATGATATATGTATATAGATCAATATCTTCTAATGTTATTTTGCTTTTATCAGGAGAACTATCTTTTTCATATATTGTATTAATCTCAATCATCAATGAATGGGATAAAGTAAAAACGCAGCATCTGATGGTCACAAAACGTTAATATATAATATACATAAGGATGCGAAAAAATAAAATAAACTCATCTCAACACCTTTCTAGTTTAAATATTATTCCACCCTGTACATTAATAATATTATCAGATACACCAAGAAATAGCTAGGTACCTGGGAAAACAATAATGTTTCCCTTTTCGTTTGATATTTCTTAAAAAGTAATTACATACAGTCAGTCATATATTTCAGGAATACACACAAACACCTTTATGAATAAAAAGCTATGAAAAATATTGATTCTCTCGTCTTATAGCTGCCTGATTATCCGTACAGTATGTGTAGGAGACAGAAAATTAACTGTGTCGAGAATGCTCTTTCTTTAGGCCATGATGTGTGTATGCCTATAAGCCGCTAGAATCTGTACAATAGAGTGTATACAACTGTGTACTCGTCTCCCATGAAAATAGTCTATTCTAATCCCTCTGCTACCTCTGTTACACAATACTGCATGCGTTTGCGCTGAACTCCGTTCCCTTCTTTCCGAATTCGACATCTCGGAATTAAGAATCTAGCAAAAAAGAGCTACTAAGAATACGGTGCTGTCTGTTCCCCTCATTTATAGAAGGTAGAAACATCAGGACGTTGAGGACAACGTTACGGCATCAAAGTGTCAAAACCACTGAGTGAAACAGTCATTCTATAATCCTTCTCCGATTCGTACACCACTCCGTCACTCATCCTATTCAGAAAATAAAGGGAACATTATGGGACAGTAGTAATTGTTTTGTTTCGTTCAGTCTATATTGTTCTAAAAAATGAAGGGTTCAACAAGAGTGGTGAAAAATAAGGATAACGTTCTCTATTAAAAGAAAGCGCTGCGGGATGAATGAGATCTATTACGTACGTTACATTAGTATCTTGCTGAATCCTCTGTTCATTCATTTTGTTCTTCGGGTAACAGTAGACATAGTAAGAGAACTATAATATATTTAGTGGGAAAAATGTAATTTGTATAGCTTATGGTTAATTGCGAATAATTATGGTAATCACAAATATGTACTTAGGAATTCTAAATGATGAATTTGACACAAGGAATTGAATAATTGATTCTACAAAGAAAAATCGATTATGCTTAAACGAGAAAATCAATTTAACCATTCCTTTATTAAATTATAGAAATTTGTATTATATATATATATTCATATTTGTAATTATATACATATTTTTGTCATCACTAAATTGTTTTTATGGTATATTTTGTTTGTCTTTTCATACACTTCTGAACATATTAAGTCTCACATATAAGTTTAAATTACATTAAATAAAAACTCGTTATCTATATAAACATGTATAATAATCTGATATATATGGGAAATGTTTTAATTGATATTTAATCCAAAATAAATATTATATATTTCATTTTAGTTCTGCATATGTATCTATCTATTATCAAGGAATAATCAATACCCACTTTTAACAACATTATAGTATATAGAATCGCATTCTGACTATATTAATTTAAAAACTAGGTTGATAGATCGAATTCTGAAGTATATCTGCAGTTTGCATTTCATTTAGAATTTGCAAGCTTCAATTATATGCTGAAGAAAATGTACAGAGAATCATAACATTTTGACTATAGAAAAGGTATTTTATTTATGTATCATTATTAGCCAAAAATGGCAAAAAGTGTGTTAGCTCATATCATAAAATTATTGAGATAAGCGTAAAATGTGTTAGCTCTTTAAAAATATATTTCACTTGAGCAAACTATGTTTTTTAATATTGTCAAGCTTTTCAGAAGGTAATTTAGAACTGTATTTAATTAAATGTGTTATCTAATAAATTAAAGATATCAATTTACGTATTTTATAGTAATTAACAAATATCTGTCTTGAGTTGTTTAGAAAAACTATGGCACTATTCGTAGAGTTACCTATTGTATACTCAGAAGGTAATATAAAATTTAATTTGTTGTTTATTATAGGCACCTATCCATTTACTTACTTATCTGTAAAATTTGATTTTTATAACATGAAGGTATCGTCATGGTAAAACTAATTTAGTTCTAATATTAAAAAACATAGTTAGCCCAAGTCAAATATATTTTTAAAGAGCTAACACATTTTACGCTTATTTCAATTCTTTTACGATATGAGCTAACACTTTTACCATTTTTGGCTAATCATAATATCATAGTTTTTTGTTGTATACCTATTTTATCTTGATACTATATATGCACAACGCTGTGCGTCAGTCAAGTTAATTGTGCTGGGATAATATATATGTTTTTTTAATTTATAGGTTTACTTTTGGTTTTCCCAATTCGTGACTCATGTTTCTATTGATAGTTGAATACGTTATTCATATTCATAATATATATGAATGGTAAACCTATATCATGGTAAATCATATATATGGCGGTAAACGAATTTATGAGTAATAGTAGAATCAGCTGACAACAGCTAGTATTATATAATTTATTTCATTTCACAAGTTAGTCGTCAGCCAATCACTGAAAACTATTTTAAGACAATCATTAATTTAGTCTTTTTAGTACTTATCGCTAAAAATAATTGTTGTGCTATTTTGGATAAAATCCTATCATTTTGTTTACACTTAGTGTAAC
>JAYRBW010148477.1:0-14519 GCA_036023295.1 Invenusta paracnida | reverse complement strand
TTCTCAACTAACTGAATATTTTGAGTCCTAGTCTCACTTCTTGGTCTGCCTTGACCAGCAATCCTAGTAAAAGACATGCTGTCACCATCATGGAATACTTTGATGATTGCTTTAATCCTAAAAAGTTTAACAGCATCTTGAGGCCATGCTTTGTTTATATAATTATGTATTTTAACTGCAGATTTTCCACATCTATGTAAAGTCTCCATAAAAAATAGCATATTATCATTTATAAACTTCATGCCTCTTTCACACAAATTTTGGTAAACATTTGCAATCTATATTTCAATCCATAGATTTAAATTTTAAATCTTAGCATTAGAGAAAGTCAGCATATAGACACTGCAGGCCAATATATAGGATATAGTATATATAATAGATCATTAGATTAGTGCATTGATATCTATTACTCAAAAGCATGGAAATTTATCTATTATACCATTAGAAAAATGCACTTCATTTTGATACCGCCTATATGCCTAATATTTGTTCTGCAAAATTGATCTTTATGTACTTAAACCAGTTATATGAAGTGTCAAAACAAAAAATACTCTTTTAAAAACAAATGACAAGAAATTATCCAAACAAAGTATTATAGCAGCTATATTATTGAGCTACTGATGAAATTGAGATAAAAAGCAGACTTTTTGAAATATCCCTTTTAATTATAGAAATATATAATAAATCTGCCAATAATTAAGAATGAAAAAATATTAATCTAGAAGGTTGACAAAAATAATAATAAAGAAAAATAATACTAACATTTCAAAAAGTTCATTTAAAGAATATTTCAATCTAAAAAAACTTATAATTAAGCAATCATGAAGCAAACTGATATTTCTAAACATTCATTTAAAGAACTTTTTATTCTCAAACAACTGATAATTAAGCAAATATTACATTTATGCTTGTTGATATAGTTTAACCTGGTTTATTAATTGACTGAAAATTAAATAATTATATATACTGGTTGTATTTATTATGAAAAATACTTAAAAAAAGCAAAATATGAAATTACTTGCTAAAAATCAACTAACAATTCATATATATTTTGTTAAATATACATATTAAATATGATATAGTAAATATATCAAAATTACTAATATTATTGTTATCATAATTATTAATTATATAAACTGGTTGTATTTATCATGAAAATAATCTAATAGAAAATTATTAAACTACTTGCTAAAAATAAACTAACTATTCATATATACTTCATTAATATAAAAATATATATTAAATATTTTATAGAATATATATCAAAATTACTATTATTGACAACTATTATACTACCAATGTGACCCAATGTTTTTTTAGTATATATTTCTAGTATATCATAATGAATGGTAATACATAGTGTCATAGTGATAAGCAAGGCTTAACTTAATTTCATAAATAACTTCATCTAAATTAGTGACTGTAATGTAATCATTGATATATGCCTTACATCTGTATATTTATAAAAATTACAACAATTAGACAATGTCTAAGAATCATAAAAACATGTATAAAAACACAAAATTCCAGTATAATGGGAGTACATTAAAACCTAGAGTAAAATTTCAATATATTTTGGGTGACTGGAATTTCAAGTAGCAGCAGCCATCTTGGACATAGTAAAAAATTAAAAATATTAAACACAAAAAAATATAAGAATTTTATATTTATAGATAAATATAAAATTGTTATAGAATGCCACTAAAGTTTTTATGTGACCACAGAAATTTAAAATCAACAATATATTTTATTAATTGATAGCAATTAAAACTGATATATTAGTGTAGAATAATATAGACAATAATTTTGTATAATAATTAAATATAATTATTTATTATTATTATAATAATTAATAAACTATATATGTAATATAATAATATAATTCTCTTATATAGCAGATAGCCCATATATACCAGGCTGCATAACCATAATATATTAGATTAAATAATATTTAAATCTCATCAATATAACCCGTTGCATACATTTTTTTCAGAATATAGTTTGATAATAAATTATTTAAAAGATAATTTTATATATATATATATAGAATATAGAATCAAAAACTTCAATTAAACTGCACAGGCACTAGACTTAGAGTTTAGAATAAAAAACTATAAGTATATTGTATAAATTAATTAAGGATCTTGCTATAATGTTATCTATATAACCTGGTTCTACACCTAGAAAAACAAATACTATAGGATGTATTCTGGTTATATATCTTGGTTGACTAGGCAACCAAGTTTTATATCTACTATATATCAACCAAACTAGAAGTAGACATCAAGACACATTGTCATTGAAATTAAATAATTAACTAGAGTAACACAAAACTAACATATAATAATCCATATTGCTTCAAAAATAGCTTTACATGCCACTTTTAAATGTTTAGTAAGAAATCAAACATAAGAAAAAAATATTGCTTTGTTCTAAATGCATCCATTTAATTTAAATAATTGACATTATTCTTACATAATATTTCATTTAAAAAAATTATTATTTTTCCTTGAACTATAAAAATACTTGTTAAAAAGTATGTTTAATAAAATTCAGACTTACTTCTAGAATCGGCAGTGTAATTCAACACCGTCGATTTCATACTTCTTTTTAAGCATTCCAATAATAAAAACCAACAGCTGTTTCAGAACAGAAATCAAAACAGACAGCTGATCAAATAAACCGAGAGGCTCAAACTATTTTAAGAATTTTACCAAAGATATTTTTGTTAAATACGAGTTATACAAAGTTATACGAGACATTTTTATTTTCAGGTATAAAATACAATCCAAATGTCTACATTATTGCATGTCAAGGTATTAAAAAACGGTGTCAATTTTATCAAGGTTCATCATTCATAATGGCTATCTTTACGAAACTTTGAAAGTGATGTTGATTTACAATCTTTATTCGATTATCTAATGAAAATCATGGTGTGTGAATCCGTAAATATATCCAGTTTTCGCACTACATATATTTGATGAAGAGTTTGTTTTTCTTATTCCAGACGTTAAATGCATTAACCCCTACCTATATTAGACAGGAAATTTTGCGAAAACCTTATTTTATCAGTGATAACGAGGTATATATACCTATATACCTAATAATATATTTCTGCTAGCATATATATCATATGCTATACCTTCAATTGAAACCCTGGCTCCGAAAGACAATTCATAATAAAATTCCTTCTTGAAACCCTGGGTCCGAAAGTCAACGTAATACATTTCTATTTTCTGTAAGTTGTTCAAAACTCAACTTCTATTTTCATCGTTTAAGGAAAGATTTTCACTTAACTAGATAACATTTTTTTCTCGTATCGATGCAATATATTATATTGTCACAAATCATCGCATTCTCTTCTTACTTTGTATATTTTCCTGTCTCTAATAGACAATATTGGCATACCTATATATATATAAAGCCATTAAGCTTGTTTTAAGTTATATGAAGAATCGAAATTACTACACATTATTTTTTTCGAAGATACCTACTACAATCGAAAGTGTTGTCTACAAGTTTATGCATACCAATTGCAGCTAAAGCATTAACTTAGAGAATTTAAGCTACAAATAATTTGAAGTTTAACGTATAGCTTAATCGCTTATAAAAATAATAGAGGAATCTTTTGCTACATTTTATGCATACCTATAACCAATTATACCTATATATATATATAGTTAATTATAATTATCCGACCGGAGAGAAATTTGGAGTTACTATCCTTACTCTGTGATATACATATATATATATATGTGTTATATTATCACGCCGATCCGTGTGCGATAATATGTTGTGGATATTGATCCCATGTGAAAAAAAACTAAAAAATGTAAAGGAATGTTTCAAGTACGATCGAATAAATAAAAAATATAATCTTTTCTTTATATAATGTCACATATTATTGATATACCTATAATTTTATGTGTCGCATTTTATTTTCTTATCCAGTTAAGTTTTAATTTGATATTATAGGGTGTAACAAAAAACGGCCGTTTTCCAAATATCTGAATAGTATATTGAGTAAATATTGAATATTTGGTAGAATAAACAAGCATGTAGAAAGGTATACTCGAACTCTAATAAAAAAAACTAAATGTATTCACTATGACTATCGACATCTTCTGGTGGTATAGTGAGCCAGTTAACTTCTCGATTTACCTCTAATTCATCAGCACATCAATGTTGTGTCTCAGAGGCTTTAGAGAGATCATTTTCCGATACATCCGAAATATAGATTTGATATGTCTTTCCATTTCGATCTTCGAGAATATAAAGTGCGTTTACAGATATTTATATTTAAGGAGTGTAGGGATCAGCTTGAGGAAGGATGGTAACATTCTTTGTGGCAATGAAGTCTCTGGTCGCTTTTGACACATGTGACCGGCGTTGTCATGTTGGACGATTGAGTTCTCCCATGAAATGGCTTTACCACTTTGTTTCAATTCGTAGGTGGAGAATCACGAAAGGGCTGCCTCCAAGAATTCACGGTATATTTCAGAATTAACAGAGTGATGTCGTCGAAGCACCATGAAGTACCTCAGTCCTTCAAAGTTCGTTGCGATCAGAGCCATAAACTTCAATTCCATGTCGGCATATCGCCAACAGCTTCAATCCAAGAGGTTCCTGTGCAGGGGCGCCCGATATCACCTTTCGTAAAACCACTTCTCATCTACCGTGACAAGTCGCCTTCGGATTGCCTGATCAAACACCTTTAATGCCTCACGGTAGCAGACAACTCGTTTCTCTTTGGTGGTAGGAGTCGCGCAGTATGGAACACACCGATCGCTTAATTACGGATTTCAGTTTTAAATCATTAAGAAAGGACGTGAAATATCATTTGTGGGCAGGCACTATGAAAATCTGCAAATTTTCTATAATTGAAATGCGGGTCATTCTCATTATCGTTCCTTACCAGTTCTATATAATCAACTCTGGTCTCAGATTTGGGCCTTTCATGACTCCCAGCCTGCTTCACACTAGATGACAATCCCGCAAGATTCCCGTGGGATCCCGCGGGATCCCACGGGAATCCTTTGGGAAACTGCAAGATTCAAGATTCCCGCGGGAATTATCAGGAAAACTGCGGGATTCCCACGAGAAAATAATAGAAAACGATAAGATACCCGCGGGAAACAATGGGATTTAAACGATAATTTTTTGTTAAAAATTAGTACCAAAATCAATAATAATTGCTCTGTTGATAAACCAATAACCTCGACAGGATATAAGAGGTCTGCTGGATTCGAACCACCATTCTAACATGAGCATATTATTGTTGGCATTAACATTACACAGATAATATTTTACTAAACTACAGAACATAAAAGTTTGTACTAACCAATATTGTTACTCATGCTTAGGGTGGTATTCTGAATCTGATCTTGAGACTAGATTTTGTATGCATTTTCCTATTAGTCTCAAGATCGGATCCAGTCTCAAGATCTGTTTCAGAATATCACCCTAAGTCTTCTAACCATAACCATTTGTTGTTTTACGTTTTTTGTGCTGTATATTTCAAATGTATTGCTTACTGATCAACTGAATGATCTATACTAGATGATGAAAGAGAAATGAGATCAGAAAACAAAAAGTAAAAAAAGTTGTTTGCAATTGTTGTTGCAGTGGTATAATTATTAGTAAATTATACAACCACTAAAAATGGCCACTTACAGTAATAGCAAGTTTTATGTAGCCTATAACTTCATTCAGAGCTACACTTATAAAAGTGAAGCTTTGACAGTTGAATGGCATATTCATAGTATAATATTTATTTAAATAACATATACATATTCTTTTGCAGGTAAATAGACACCTAGTTCATATATGTTTTATTTTTAATGTGCTATAATATAATAACATACGCATGATATATTTCACTAAATTAAGCAATGAAATAGCTTATGAAATAAAACATAAAAACCAAACTGATTTTTAAATACGGTTAATAATACACACGATAAATTAAATAAACCTGAAATGATAATATCATTTTAAAATAGATTATTGAGTATAAGTTATTTAAAATCCAATCATATATTTTTAAATTAATAAGGGGCTATTTAAAGAGATGTATCATCGTAATCGTTTTGTATTATCAATTAAAGGAATTATACAATTATATATAAACAAATATAATTATAACATGATCACCATAAAAGACTTCAATAAAAACGAAGTTTGATATTGATATATATTTATTTAATATGCATTTATACAAAATGCAGGAAACTGCATTTAAAAGGTTAAAGAATTAAACAGCAAAACAATATACAAATTTATAATACATTTGCATTATCTGCTTTACACTTTTGCATTACATTTGCAGAAGTGAATGGCACTTCTATTTCCATTCTAATCTTTCCTCTATTTGGGAACACAGAAATTGTCCTTTTAACCATATTCATGCCAGTTCTGGTATTTTTACCAGAAAATGTTTATTATCTTCATAAAAATGAGCTGAATTTGTTCTATAACGTTAATTTTTCGTGACTTTACCTAAGATTTTGTAAAGTAACATTTATGAACATATTTTTTTATTTACAGGTAATATTTTTTTGCTACTGCATGTTACATACCAGTACATCATGATATTTTTAACAAATTATGAGGCAGAGTATGAAAAATATTATACATTAAACTACTACTGAAGTAGTATGTGAATAATAATATAAAACAAGCTTATTCAATCTAGATGGCTAATTTCTCGTGACTTTGGCTTAACATAATGTAAAGTAACATTTATATAATAAATATTTTTTATATGAACTTTATCTGTCAGATGCAGCACTTCTGTATACAGTTGACAAATTTTTAGTAAATTATATTTCAAAATAAAAAAATAATTTTAATGGTAACAAAATTATAATTAGGTAGGTATGTTATGATAATGTAACTGTAATGCTGAATTAACATAATATTCATAACACAAATATAATAATGCCGTAAATAAGCAAGTTCATAGTCAAAAAATCAGTTCAATCAACAATCTTTTGGGCAATACTTTTGGTCCGAACTGCGGTTTTAACCCACTCATACAGATTGCCATTGAGTCTTTGGCAGTCCAACACTCTAACCTCTGAGCTACCAAAAATTCTCTCTCTCACTCTTACTTAAGGTACGCTAATATAGTAAAATGATATGTCAATTAGTTCATTCATAAAATTAAAACTACGCAAGATATAAAAAATATGAATACACTTCTCTATACATATCATTTCGAATAATAGTTCTTTCAATTTTCACTCAAATTGGATTAAACTAAGTCTACTTAACTAGTCTATTTCTGATATGGTAAAAATACCAATACTGGTATATAACCTTATAAAAAGAAGACTGGTATGAATAGGGTTAAGCACCATCACTGTAGTTAGATTCACTCTTACAAGATACGTCACGAAAATGTTTAAAAGCAATATAATAGAATTACAATAAGCAAGTGTAACTTAAAATTATTAAAGGGGCCAAGTACCGAAAACATCCGTTTATATTCACCCTTCTTGTACATAATGAGCAATATAAAATCTAGGGTAACACAGGTGCAAAGTTTGTGTGGGTGTTATCATAACTTAAACATCAAATAAATGAAATAGTTATATTTCAAATTTGAAATCAAAATTTTGAGTAAAGTTTACACTCAGTAAAGTCTGCGAGTGAAAACCTGAGTAATTCCTGAGTGACTGTTAGTTACTATAACTAAGGAATTAATTCATGCATTAAAACAAATGTTTGTTTGGTATTTTACAACAAATAAATAATCACTATTTAAGTTAAAACTTTAAATACAAAATAATGTAACATGTATCTGAATTCTCTTATTATATGTTTAAAATATTGTATTACTCGTAACCCACAAGGATAAACTAAAACTTTATTTCAAGTTGCAGAGTAATTTAGTCCGGATTATTAAATATATCAGAGTAAATCATTATTCTGGATAAATTTTGAGTAAAACCAGAATAAATTTAACAGCAGGGAAATCTATATATCTGGAATTGAAACTCGCCGATTTGTGTTTGAAATTATCATAGACTGGTTTTTTAACATTATAGATAAGATGTCGCTAATGGATGTAAATAATAAATCATGTAAGTTTTATTCCATGTACAACTGACGCAGGTTATTACTTTGCAGTAATTTTATAATTTATAAACGTTTAAATTAATTATGTATACATGTTAATTGATTTTGAAGTAATATTTATTGTTAGTACTATATAAGATGATAACGTGTTGTACATAGAGCATACTTTTGTAATTACTCTATGTATAATTACTCTGTGTTGTAGTTCAATGTAGTTAAAGAGAATTCTGTTGTGCACAATTTTTAATAAACTGAATACGCTATTTTTAAATTCTATTGAGTATCAATATTTCTATATCGTAACAAATTCTCTATTCAAGCTTCATTTATTTATCGCATCATTTGCTTAAATAAGATCTAGTTTATTTTGTAGTAGTGGGTACCTGTTTGGCTGGTATAAATATAATACCTATATAGTCATCTAAGTATAAATTATGAAATATTCCATTTAAATTATACATATTTTATGCTGGGCTATTGTTTATATATTGCCTATCCATTGGTATATTTGGTACCTATGGCTATGAGATATAGGCATCGTAGATAATATATATATTGTAGGTATTACTTATATAAACACACAAACAATTATAAACCCACAAACGATATATTAACATATTACACAGAAAAACTCTCCATCATATCTTTTTGAAAACAACCTTACACGTGTGTTATCTTAAATAAATAAATTTTAATAATTCAAATTTTATTAACATTTCGATATTATATTCTTCACATATTCCAAGAACATTTAGAAACAATACATTTATGTTTATATTGCATAATTCAATCCGGATAATTTTAGTAGTGTACGTGTGCATTAAAAACATTGTCTATTCATTAAGTAACAACTGTTAGACACGCATTATTTCGATGTATATTTGATTGATAATTGAAATATACCTTAATATACATTGACATATTATATTTCACCCATTTTATCTAAGACATACAGTATTTATAACCGTACACTTAGTAAGTTTTATTACGTTTTTATATATACATATACCGCTTTTTATTTCATTATACGATAGTATAAGGCATATTTTATCATAGAATTATAATAGATTCTATGATATTTTATACATATACTCTTAATGTTACCTATAACTGTTAAATAAAGACATTCGGCGCAAAACATGTCTGTCGTTTCTTAATTCTCGTATTACTGTTACTTATGATACAATTTTTAGGCGTTTATATTAATAAGAATTTTAATAATTAGAAATAAAAACTGGCCTACGATAATTTCAAACACAAATCGACGAGTTTTAATTCCCAATATATAGATTTATCTGTTTAACAGTAATATTGAAGTAAAAATTACACTAACACCAAGGTTACTTTCGTATTTCAGTTAACATCTGCAACACGTACACCTGTGTTAACCTAGACCTGAAATCAATAAATGGCTAATATAAACACACGTTTGTCCTTGTAGAACGTAATAATAAAATAAGTTAACATCATAGAAATCGGACAACACCGCTTATCGTAGGTACCGTATCCGATCTCTATGGGTAACATAGTTCCTGATTAATCAATCGAAGAGTTCGCTGTTTTTTTAATTTTCTTGCGGGCATCACGAGAAGCTTGATTTAAGCTTAGTCGGATTTCTAGCCAGTTAACATTTTCAAAGCTGGCGTGCAAAGCTCCTACAAAGACAAACACAAACAATGTTTGTCTACAATAACTCATATATGGCATATTATTGTGTAATAGATTAATGAATGCCAATTGAATAGTACCTAATGCCATTAATTTTATAGATAGCTAAGTCACAGGTTCTCTATTTACTATCTGTTAATAAAGGGTAAGACCCCAAAACCAAATTACATAATATAGTGTTTAATATTACACAATTTTTTTATCTTCGAAGAATTATAAATTCGACCGTACATAGATAAAATAATAATTCATCCACATTTGATAATAAATTTACTTATGTACATAGTGCTATAATTGTCACTTACGCTTTAAGAGAGACAGCGTGTTTTCGTCCAACGCAGTTCTCGTCGAAAATTCACCTACACTTGGTTCGATCACACAATTTGCGAGATAATCGGCGTCTTTGACACGTCTTACAAAAGCCAGAGCAAATTTATTGGCCGATTGTCGGGGAAGGTCGGATAACTTGAATGGCTCGCCGTCATATCCGATTAGACCATCCTATAAAACAGCGTAAATGTGCAATATACTATATCATATAATATAATAAAATATTACATTCATTTTGTTTACTCACCATTTCTGGAGCGTCTATAACCGCAACGGGCTTCTCTTTTTTATTAACCATTTTTTTCATAAGATGGGTTTGTTTTTTGCTTTCAGTAAGAATTTTTTCTATTGGAAAAATAAATATATGTAATATTCCTTATACAAAATATGCTTAAAATAATGTGTTATACCTAACAAATCCACGATGACGGCATTAAGTTCAGGTTGGTTACTTGTTTCAGTTGGCTTCGATAATGAAATAGAAGTGACAGGAGTCTCCGCAATTGTCGATATTTCATCTAAAAGTGCTGAAATAGAGTAGATCTGTCATTTTACTTAGTATACAAAATATAAATTTAGCAATATATGGATTTTACTTGAATTATGAACATTCACAGCTATGCTTTTTCGAACTGTCTCCAGGTGTCTCTGCTTTGGTGAGGGACTCTAAAAATATGCATATTTAAACAGAAAGGCATAGAGTAGGTATACATAGAGAAATGACTCATGTGTTTTGAATATGTACATTTATAAAATACATATTCAAATTCTTCTAATTAATTATAGATTTCATTTCTTATATTTGTTTTTAATTTAAACGCAAACGAAAAAATCTTTTTTGTACTACTGCTGGTTTACCCCTGCTTATGAGTAGTGTAATGATATTAAATATTTGTTTTATGAATAACTACATAGATAAACGGAAATAATCGATTTATTAATAATGCAAGCATAGAAAAGTGATATTAGTTTCAAGCATATTAGTACTTTATAATAAAAATAAATATACATAACATACAGGTTTGCACATTAATATACAAATGGAAATGATGAAGAATTACATATTAACAATACAAAGAATATATACAATACATAAGAAAATATGTATTGTTATTTCTACTCTGAAAATATATAAATTACTTGCAAGCTATAGTCATGCATTTGTAAAAACTAAACTTTCATATTTTTGTGATAACTGCTGTCATAAACGACAAATAAGCTATAAATACTTGGAATGTTTAATGCTAAAACATTTGCAAAGGTATACCAAAATGGCCTCATCTATATCAACAAAATCAACCCTCAAAAAACATATTTCCTTTATTTTTAAGTCAGAGTCCATAGCAATGCCCTTATAGTCGTTTTTTCTATGCGTACTCTATGCAGAAACGATTTTATAAGCACTTATATAATAATTTGTTATGATAATATATGTTACAATAATCCAGTTGAAAATTAAATATAAGATAAAACCATTTAAATCAATTCCATAAATTTAAAAAAAATTGTACATGCTTGAATTTTGAAATATAGATTAAACATATATAGTATATTCTTACCTCAGTAACATGAAAACGAGAAGTGGAATTCCGCTTTCTGGTTGAGGATTCATTTTCGGTGTCCAGGTCTGAAGTGATTTCAGCCTTTTTCGATAGAGCAGTTGCCGCTTCAAATGTGAAAACTGAACAAAAGAATTAAGAATACTTCAGAATAGAATTATCAATTATCTGTGGTATACCTGAAAAAAAAAATACGTTAAGAAATCTAAGACATACCATTAGTCTTTAAAAGCCTTATCTCCAGCGATTCCCAATCCGCCCTAGGTGATTCACACTGGCGAACCATGCGTGAAATACAGGTTCCGCTTGAACGTGGGGGCCACAGACAACCACTACTGTCGGTTAGCCATGTGGTAGGCACAGCAGCAATTGCCCCCTCTTCATTCAGAAATGAAACGACTGCAAAGGACATCTAAGAATAAATGACATAATTATTAATCATAAAATTATTTATTTGTAATGTCTCATTTGTCTGCCATTAAGACACATTCATTTTCTTTACTATTATAATGTCAGTTTCGATATAAAGGACCATTACACTTAATATTATTTATCTAATTAGGTACTTATTACCTACTTTTCTGATTATTACACATATAATTAACTGTTATGTTACATACAGCACTGGTAGCTCTTCTACCAATCATTAGCAATTAAAAATAGCTACCATGATTAAGTTAGGTGTGTGAATAATAATAATAAAATTATATATTTATAGAGCGCATTAAATCCAAAGATGTCAAATGCGCTAAGAGAGAGACAGTAAGTTTATAAAGAATGTGTAAATAAAAATGTTTTAAGTTGAGATCGAAATCTACTAGAATTAATGGTGGAGCGAGTTTCTGAGTCAATAGAGTTCCAGAATTGCGGTGCTGCGATTGAAAAAGCACGGTCACCAGTGCGTCGGGTTTTGGCAACAGGAACGTGCAGAAAAGGTGCTAAGGACTGACGAGTGATTCTCCCGGTGGTCTGTAGTTTTAAACAGTCACTCAGGTATCGAGGTGCACGACCATTTAAAATGTTGTGAACCAAGATGCACACATTCGCTTCTTGATGGGTAACCAATGAAGTGTTGCCAGAAGGGGTTCGGATGGGGCCAACCATGGCAATCCAGTAACAAGTCGAGCCGCAGCGTTCTGAACACGTTGCAGACGGTTCAATTATCTGTTAGGTAGGTTGGAGTAGATTGAGTAATTGGAGTAATGTTTGAATTATACATTATAAAAAGAGTACTTTTAACCCAACAGTAGTATAATCAACCCAGGTTGAAAGTACAATCAACCGGGTTAATTATACTATGGGTATTATCAACCCGGATTAATTATACTATGGGTTTTATCAACCCGGGTTAATTATACTCTGGAGTATTATTAACCTTCAGTACTCTCAACCGGCTACACTGGCTCCTATAAAAACGTTCATTTGTATACAGTGAAGATTGATGAATTATTTATTGTATGTATATATAAGCAATGCTTTACATGAGGTACATTATAGTAAATACACAAGTGCACATATGAATGAGTTTATGAAGGGGTCAGAACCCATGTTATTTCAAAACACAATGTGACTTTGTAGTTTAAACTGACATTCCTATACATGTATAACAGTAAAGTACCCAAACCTACCCAAATACGTGACAAAGAGACAAGCCAGACATATCCTTATAAAGGCATGGTCAATTCTCATCAAAAATAAACAACACCACCAGTATTAATATATATATTTCAAAATATTTCAAAACACTTATAAAGTACATTATGCACTCATGCTTTTTTTCAGGATTTAAATAATATTATTCGTATAATAACGCAATGACTTATTTCTCACGCCGAGAAACATGTGTACCTTAGAATGTGGTTACGATGCACGGTGGCGCGTGAGAATGAGAATTATCTACATATTTCCTGTACGAATCAACATGTGCCTGCACTTTTAGCTGTAACTATATATTATATGACGTATAATAATTCATGATGTTTACATCTTGTAGTCGGACCATTTGTATGAAGGAAAGAGGGTATTCATTACTACCTTATGTGTAGGTACATCATCAAACTCATCAGTACCTCGGCTATCATAGTCTGCTTGGACTGTCGTGTTATATGTGCTGGTCACTTGGGTATTCAATGTTGGCTGGCGGATTATGTCAAAGCTATAAAGGATGATATTATAGCTAGTGTCACATCGAAACACGTTTAGAAAAAGACATAGGAGGCATGCAATGAGGCTCATTATCAATTACCATATGCATAAATTATGCAGCCACAAATTTACGTACCTATACATACATACATATATATATTGCTGCAGATTTGATGACATGAAAAGCGTGAGAATTCAAGATCAAATTATGGTATCATTTAACATATCGACTTCGTTAAAGTATAATTGAAGGAATAGTTACGATAGTACATATATAACCTACGTATGACGATGTATATGACAGGTGTGCGCTTACATCCATCCATTCTTTAACGATAGTTCAGGAGAAATTATAATGCAAATAAAAGGAATAATCGCTTGGCAACCTTTCACTGATTAAGAATATTTTGCGGTTAGGTTGTCATTTATATGGACCAATGCCAAGACTAATTGGCATAATATAAATTCTTAGAAAATGATGAAAATTTCACGAAGGCAAGGGGTGTTTAGTTGGCTCATAATATTCTCAGTTTATGAAAAACTTACCAATTAATATATTATACTTTAGTTGGATTGAGTTAGCAACAATTTATTCTTGCATTTATGACACCTCAAAATTTGCACCATTGGTTAATAATTATTGAAATCTATTTATTAAAAGATAAGTAAGAAGAGCACTTGCTGTAGTTTAAAGTATATTTTAAGCACAAATTTTCGAACCTCTGGTTCCTAGTC
>JAYRBW010148466.1:0-14520 GCA_036023295.1 Invenusta paracnida | reverse complement strand
GAAGCTATCGTTAAGTAGCATTTCAACCAGTGGAAATGTGAGACATGTCTAAAAATAGAATTTTCACGTATTTGTCGCGACCAAAGAAATTTAGAAGCTCATTTCAACCGAGCCATAACCGTTTGGTTACGATTATATTGGAAAAAACAGCGAGTTGACCGTGGTTGAAAGTTGATTTCAAAGTAGCGGTTACGGTTAGAAAGTAGGTCAAGAGAATAGAAATTTTCAAATTTTGCTTCTAAATCCGAAAGTTAACCGAACCGTAACCAGCCGATAACCATTGGAGTTAACTCAACCGCTACTTTGAAATGGCCTAATCTACATATCTATGTTTTTATTGTGGTATTTGATCATTTGTATTAATCATATATTACATATTAAATAACAATTGTTCAATTGTATCTAAAATATTGTAAATGAATATTCTCATAAAATTATAATAAACTTTATAGAAATTATAATTTTAAATGCCTACTTATCTGCACAAATTGTTTATAATGATTTAATAATACAACTTTACACATAACATAAATAAATATATTATCGGACAATTGACCGCCATGGTAGTTCTAGGTAAAACATTATCTTGGTATTTCTAGTGTTGAACAACCCTACATAGAACTCTAGATGAGTTCAGGCAGAACATCACAAACAGCATTAATGGAATCACACAAAACACCCAACACAAAGTGTCCAAAAATATTGTCAAACGCGAACACCTTTGTGTAAATGAAAGAGGTGACATATCGACTACCTGATTTAAATAACATGTTCTATATTTTCTATAAAGATTATCCACTTGGTAATATCTACTTTGTACTAATTATAATCCAAGCACTTTTCGCTAAAATTAGATTTTTTTATCCTTTAGTTGAGTAGTTTTATTATCACCTTTTATATATATATATATATGTATAAATGATATATATATACACATATTCGCATTATTATAAAATAAAAGTTAAACAAAACAATTAATTTGAATATTTTAAAAGTATTTTTTGCTAATTATGAAGACTATCGTTATCCAAAAACTAAATGGTTTATCGCTAAAGTTATGTTGGTTTAAAGCAATTTTAATTAAATAAGCCATTATTAATTGAATTATACAAATATATAATACATGTTATGTAGTAATAACATTTCTTAATTGAAGATTACAACATTAGACGATTAAAAATATACACATACAAAGTGTAAGTTAATTTTGTCTCTACCCATAATATACAGAATAAAAAATACTGACAACATTAAATAAATAAGAATTAAGAAGTAACTAGCTGCTGGAAGCAAATCTTTAAAGATTATACTTACATGTGTATATAAATGAATTTATTAATCTGGTTGAATTTATGTATGCTACATTTAATAAATAGTTACATTATATTAAATGAATTAGACACGAGTAAGTAATCAAGCAATTGTTGGTTTAGAATTCGTTACTTTTAGTGTAATTACATTGATAACACTTTTATATAAGGTAAACTATATTTCGAAAGACATGATCAAAAGTTGCACTAACAAATTGTAATGTAATACATTTTATTAAGTCCGTTGTGGTATTATCTTCATTATCATTATTTAAAATATAAAAATATCAAGATAACATTGTTTTATTTACCAAACTGTGCTTTTTTCAGACCAATCAGATCCATCAACAATCTCTGGGGGAGCATGATAACGACTAGCCACAACATCTGAGTGTGCATCTGCATATCGAGATATTCCAACATTTCCGATTTTCCAAATGTCTCCTTTTAATAAAATATTCCTGTAGAGAGAAAGGTAAAAAATAATATGTTAAAAAATGTCCACAACAAAAATTATTGCATATGACTCTTTATGCTATTTTTTAATTCTTAATTCCTACAAATGTTATTCTTCTTTGAAGTTTCAATTATATATTACGTATTTGCATATTAAATATTGTAATACATAAATATAAACAGTACCATACATTAACATAGCCATTATATTATATTGTTAGTTATTTGTATGTGTTAGTATGTATATGTGATTATTAAAAATTAATGTGTAGAAAAACCGAAGAATAACTAAACGTTGGGCAGAATTTAGTAAAATGTTTAAAGAAAATATAAATATTTTCATAACCATATCTAGAAATATACTTAATTATTATGAGCAAAGTTATCTATATTAAATGCTTCTTAAAATATATTTGTGAGAAATTTTTAACCAATTTTGTTGCATATTTTATTGTAATTTTCAGTGAATTAAAATCATCAACGTTTAACAATTTACAACACTTGTAGAGAAACACTGGATTGTAATTCATATCATTCCTTAATTTTAATAGTAATTCTAAACTCAGAATATAGATCGAAGTCGAAACACCACTACACCTGTATTTTTGGTGCAGATGGCTCCAGTAATGAACTAAGGCAGATATATCACGGCAATGGCGGTTCTTTCTATTATTAACTGTTCATCAAAAGTCTCATTGAATATCAACGTAAAAGTTACTTCACCCAGTTGTAACTGTTAGAGTTTGATAATCTGCAAGTCACTGTAATCTGACTGATTACATTTGAGTCCTGCGCATGAAGTTGATTTAGAAAGAAGTTTGGCAAGCTTCTTACTACTCAGATGTAACATATGAAGCTCTCACCGTACTGCGAGTAATTTACATTTGTAGAATGAAGTCACTACTTTATATTTCACATCTCTTAATAATGTCATGACAATTTTATCTATTGTATTTAATATAATTAATTTTAGAAACTTTGAAATAATATCATTTATTTAGATATCACATGTAATATTTAAAAAGTTGTGCGTTTAAAGAAGTACTGTTTAAAAGTACTTTTTCTTGCTATACTTTCATTTTAGCCAATAAATGGAAATAATACAAATAACATGCAGTAGCTATTAATATATTGTGGTGAAATTAATAATAATTGAACTTGCGCAGGTTTCAAGCGTTTGTGCCAAATCCCCTTCGAATGAATAAACTGGACTCCCTTGACAATTTGATGGAAACAATCGTAAATACGATCTTTACTATTGAAAGGCCTGTTCTGAATGGCTTGGTCAAGATTTCCACCCTAGATTAAATAAAAAGAAATACAAGTATTTCATTTTCATATCATTAATGACATAAACAAATCATTTCTACTCAATACCTTTTTCTAATATACTATGTAATAATATATCAATTACAACAGTTTTTCAAAACAAAAATAAAATGTGATTAAGAAAAATAAACTAAACTAAAACACATAAAAGTGTAATATATTGTACAATTATAAAAAAAGCAAAAATTACATAATGTAAGTTTTTTACCTCGCAAAGCTCCATCACTATGTATGACTTGTTATCATCGAGAAAGACATCCAATATGTCAACAACATGTTCATTTCTTAGCTCAATGAGTCGCTGTACTTCATTCAATTCATCGTTCGAAAGAAGTTTAATTATTTTGATTACAACACTTGTTTTTCTAAAATGGAGATAAATACATACATATTATTTAAGTGCTATTATATTGTGCATATATAACTAGTATACACTTAATTGCAAAATAATTTTTTCTTTAATATTTTATGTAATTATTAAGTTGATTCGGTGCTAAGTCTATATATAACTATTACCTAATTGCTATCGCTATTGCTATTGTTAATGGGTATATATCTTGATGAAATTGTCAAAATACATAATATATGTTAGTTTAATTCACTGAATCATTTAACAGAATTGTACGAAATAATACAGACAAAATTGTAATAGATTATGAAAAAGGTATATAGACTGTATTACGAAAATATAAACATTTTATTCATCCATTCGTTCCCAAAGTATAACATTGTTAATTTTGAAAATTGCATATCAGCTTTATATCACATATTACCCTAAGTAAGGTTTTCGTATAAAATTATGTTCTTGACTGATTGTATTGAAAATACTGGATTTCCTATTTTTAGGACACTGGTAACAATATTTAAAGAAACCAAATTTAACATTCAATTCTAAAATAGATAATAAGTATTCAATTATATTACGTGACCACATAAAAAATAGAATATTAAGAATTACATCTGTAGCTATTAGATAAGAAATGTGATCCTACAATATTGTGCAAACATGCATGAGTCTATAAATGAAGTGAAAAAGAACAAAATCAGACTTATTCATTATGCCAGACTTGGAAGAAACAGGCCTATAAACCATCCCAACATTTGGAGCCGATAGTTGTGAGTATCCTAGTACAAAACTGCAAAGCACAACGAATTTACTTTCCAATGTTTGTTTTGGTCAAGAAATTGAATGTTAATGGAAACACGTTTGCTACAGGCACTAAACCCATCAGTATCCCTTGATGTGGCTTGGAGCCATAACGCTTCAACAATAAATTTGCAACTGACCTTCGAAAATCAAGTTGACTAAGGGACCCACCAGAAAAACGATGCAAGTGTTTGATGAATTTGATATGCATTGCTATACATACATTGAATCACCATGTCATAATCGACCATTTTCTGAATATTATTTTTATCCATGTTGGCATTGTATGTCATCACACAAGATAAGTGATCAACTTGGATATGACACTTTCTTGAACGGCAATATCGTTTAGCCGAGAAGAGTGGTAATACGCCATTAATATTTGAAGCAAAGGCCACGCATGCATTTTCCATCCATTTTACAATGACTGGTCTCATTATATTCATCATAAGCAAAGCTCGATGAACCACGAGCCTTCTTGTAAAGTGTTTGTTTTAGTTTAAATTGAACAATATGTTGGGATTCTATTTTAACGTATTGTACCCGTGTACAAATAATTTATGTTGCTCATTTCTAGGATAAGCTGCATACTTGAAAACAGATTATCCATGAAAAAGTGGAATGGCAAAACATTGAGCTCTTCTGGAAACCTGTTGATAAGTTCAATCATTGCAGAATCACATTTACCATCTTGTTTGATGTTGTAAGTATATTTTATAAAATGTCAAATTGGTGTCAATATCCTAACCTGTAATTGAGGCACCAAGCTTTGTATCTATATATTATGGGCTTGCCCTTGATAAACTGCTTAAATGATGAGTGGACTTAGTATTCTATCATACTTTCATCACCATCAATGTCCTTTTCCAGTGGTGCATATTCGCAAATTGTTTGTTAATTTTAGTAATAAATGGTCTAATTTTGGATACTCTAACTGTTTCTTCAAGTTCAATATTTTTTTTGGATTATAGAAATCTCACATATTCTTTAAATCGATTTTTCCTAATGAAGTTTGATATCAAGACATTATGACAATCTTCTTGTGTTTCCCAGATCATCTTCCTATGTGGGACTCTGTTGTACCCGGACACAATAACAATATACAGAGTAACATAAAACTCTTGTTTAGTCATACTGTGTTGTGGCTTGCTTTTCTCTGTGGCACAATAATTTGAATATTTAACAATTTCATTGACTAAATCATCATCAGTGAAAAGGTGTAACATGGAGATTTATCTTTAGGAATAAGTGTTTCATTGAGAAAACAAACAAGCTTTTGATTTAGTAATGTCTGTGTTCTTTTTCCATTTATGTTTTCCAAACAAAATTGTGCCTTTTCATTATCACTGTTGTCACTATGAAATGCATTTTGATGTTTCTTTTCAATAAATGTCTCTGCAAGAAGTTGATTTCGATTCAAATGATCATGACTGAGAGTTTCTGCCTCAGAATCACCAAATTATGTGTATGTTTATTATCGGACCTTGGGTGGGCATATTATCACATCACAGGGCCCTTTAACACCAGCAGTAATAACGTTCAATGCCTCTTCAACTGTTTTACATCTAAAATATGAATTAATATAGTTTTCATATAAAATATGTTTTCTATAATTATCATTTTTTAGATTTATTCAATTCAAGAAGCATTGTATTATAAAAATGACAATGAAACACAAATTTTATATTTGTACATATTATAACTTTTAACTGCAATGTTTTCTGTGTATATACAGGCACATGTGTAAATAATTGGACAAAAGCTATCTACATAGTCATTGTGTAAACTTCATGATAATACAGTTTAAAAAATATATATATTTGGAAGTTCACACATTATTTCAGCACCAAGTCTGCTAGCTATACCTAAGTACTAGCATCTATACCATAAAATATGATAAATTATGTATTGTATCATACACTAGCATCATAACTATAGTATAAAATAAAATAATTTCGATACTCTGCATGTCACAGATGATCTCCACTTAGAGCTCCAGTGGCAAAGCAGTTATAGTGTTTATATTATAATCGTAAGGACCCCGATTCAATGCTGTTCATGTCACTGATGAGCTCCAAATACAGCTCTGGTGGTCAAGCGGTTATTGTTTTGGCATTATTTTCGTGTTAACTGTATTGTACTGTTATTTGGCACTGAGGTGAGACCTGGGAGGTCATTTCGTCAAACTTAACTATTTCTATTTCTAGTACATATTTAGCTATATTTTAATCTTATACTACAAAATATTGTAATAATCTAACTATAACATTTTATGTTGCCACTTGCGGGAAACGAAAATAACCGTTATTTGTACGCTTATATGCTATTTACTGATATATTTATAATTTAGTTAAAACATTATTTCATTCAGTAATTACGGCTGCTTGAAAGTTATGACTCCCTAAATGTTTAATACGGGTCCTAAGGAGCGTATATAGGTCTTCCCGGCCCCTTCGATTACGGCCACTTATGGATGCTACACAACTCCTAAAATTACGGCTGTTATAACAGAAGGGGTCGTATTAAGGCGCGTTAAAAATACGCATAAGGTCCTTACGTCTGCTGTATATGGCCCCTTTCGGCTGCTTTTACGCCCGCATTGAGCTAACAGTGTATATATGGGTTAGAAAATTCATTTATTCATAGAACACACAATAGACCAAATAAAGTTAAATTGCATAGTGATAACTTTACTTTAATATATATAGCATATTTTTTAAATGAAACATCTTTGCTGATACAAGTCTGTAAAATATTTTGAGTCTCACATTTTTTGTACGATTTTGAGACACAAATCAATGAGACACTTAAAAAATTAAACTGATTCAAATTTCGCAATTACTTTCAAAATATTTTAAGCTGATTATAAGAAATGACTTGGCGAAAGATTTACATTTACAGATATAATTCAGTTGTTTCATAGAGAATGACATATGTATCAGAAATACATTATTTTGCCAGTCCTATAAATAGGTAACTAATGGATTTATCAATTAATAAGACAAATTAGGGTTACACAAATTACTTTTATATGTATATATTAGCTACAATTGTATATATTCATTTGGTTCACAAGTTAACTACATTTAAACATTATCAAATATACACATTTTTACAAAACATTTTTAAATGATGTTTTGCCTTAATTACAAGCATAACACAGAGGACTTTTTTAGAGGTGGTCAATTGATTTTTGTATCTACATATAAAACAAATCGATAAATATTAAGTAGAATGATATTTGTATTCTAGGTGTGTATGTTAGGAAAGATTGCATACATACCCGCTTTCGTGATCCGTCGCCTGATATACAATACTAGATGCTCCACATCTTAGTCTCTGTTCTACTTCATATCTTCCTTCTGACAACTTTGTGCCTGGTACAGGAATATCTGTAATAGAAAAATATTCAAATGTAATATTTAAATGTTTGTAACATATATTAAATATACATTTTTATTTCTAGTTGTATTATTACATAAACATATCATTTCAAACTGGTTCAGAGCCGTACGCGAAATTACTGAATATTTATTTATCATTTTGACAATCTTAACGAATACATGTTTAAGAGAGTTTCGAGTTACATCTATTTATTTTAAGTTCATGATAAGTTCTCTAAATATAAAATACTTATAACTGCTTTGGTTTATGCATTTATGATTTAGACATTTAGATACATTATTTTTATACAAAAAACAGTTTACTTTAGGATGGCACTCTGAATAATGATAACTTTGAGTTATGATCCATCTGAATTTTTAAAATTACCAAAAAATGCTTGGATGTCGGATATCGTAGCTCTGTCATCCGAATCTTCCGCCAACATTCTGCAAAAGTTAAGAAAAATATTTATATTATTCATTTTTATAACGATTACTTCAAATCAGACATTTTGTCCTTTAAGAATAAATTAACTTCATAATGAAGTAAATATTCTATTCAAATTTTGAACATGTCCTATTTCGTCAAATCATATGAAATATTTATGCTACCAATAATGGTTTATTCTTACACATTGACGACTATTTATTTTTCAAAATAACGTTCTACCACAAATTTAATGAGTTCGTATGTTACAACTATTACCTTATTTGAAATATGTTACCAAATTATATCATCTTCTTTTAAATCCTAATCAGCGATATATTAGAAAATTTATTTAAACTAATTTAAATATATAATGTATGGTATAATTACATCACAGTTTGTAAAGAAAGAACAAATTAACGAATTCTAAATTTATATGGCAAAATGTAACCTGTTTTATGTTTACTAAATATAACTGGGGAAAATGTATAATAAATATAACTAATAATTATAATTATAAATAATAAATATATTATAATCATTAATATAATTGTATTATCATTACTCGTCACCAAATTAATTTCGTTGAAAAATAAATCGATAATTTTCTATATTAAACAAACATTATTCAAACATGATTATTTTGCTCACTTTTCCAAAATTTCCGACAATAATCCAAATTGTGGTCCACAAAAATGTCCTCGAATGTCTGCATTGCAATACCTTTCTTCGGTACACATTTCGAAGAGGATGCAGCCCAGAGACCTAGATTAAGTGAAACAAGGAAAATAAAAAAAATATGTTATTATACACAAAGCTTGTGGATAATATTAACAGTATATATTAGTGTACCAATTAAAAACGTTTAGAATATTGCTGTTTAGTAACATTTAGTTACAATAATTGTATATGTCTTGGTATGTTTATAAACATATATAAACAGCTATATTTTGAATTAGAGTAATTCTTAAATGTTATATAGTTGTAATAGCAATACTAAATATTTCAATTTCATGAAACATTTATTCCTGTGCATTTTACAGGATTACTACCGGATTTACCAACTATTCTGGTATTTTGAAAAGTCCGTTCGCCACACACAGTACACATTTCGGTGCCTGGACATTCAGTAACGCTGACATTTTTAACGATTTTTAAAATGTAAAAAATTGACGACAATGTTTTATGCGATATTTTAATTTTTCGGTGTTGTGATTTTATACTTTTGTTTCATCGGATTTTGCAGTTTTTCTCAGTTATTATATTTTCATAAATATATTGTTGTTTTTTTGGCTTATTAATAAAACCACTAAATACTTAGTAAAAAGATAAATGAAACCTTCGATTGTGCTCCTTTTATGAACCGTGTGCTTTTCTATATAATGTGCTGTATTACTAAATCCGAATCTTCTTCATGATTCATTTACGCAAATTACAGAATGTATCAGGAGTAGGAACCGCCTTCCAGCTTGTAATGGACATCCACGGCTTGGATGTTGTGGCTGTGAGGGTTGTGGGAGACGGAGTCATAATATAGTTTGCTCTCATGCAACTTGTCGCACATACTATACTGCAGACATGGTGATACCTGGTGTCTTAGTGAAAACTCTGGGATTGTTGGCGAACATCATCTTTGACAACAGCAGCATTACCCCCAACACGTAGACCGCCTTTCCGTTGGCGTCGAGCGATATACCTTCGAGGGGGGGGGTGAATTTCTCTACATATTCGGACTCCTACAGTCACGGACATTCAGGTACTGATAAGAGGGAGGGGGCTTTCCCTGGCGTTGGCTGCCTGCGGTTGTATTCAATACTATGACACCCGATGACTCCTTCTCTGGTCTGGAGATGTGGAGAAGAACCAGGGTCCAGCAGTTGAGGCCTTCTATATTGGTGTCAACCTCAGTCAAGATGCAGTGCCTCTCCAATGTGGCAGTGTCTGCCATAGTAAACTGGACTATAGCGGCTTCAGTAGTACTCGCTACTCGATAAGGGTCACTGGCTATGCCACATTGTGGAAGTAGAGCTATTAGGCAGACGGCAGAACCGGCTTGTAACCCAGGCGGGAATGTTCATCACCCGCCCGGAAATATGGCAGTTTCTAATGCGAAATGCCCTGTCTGCGAACGTACTCGAATAATGTACACCGTTACGCTCCGGCGGGCTTATCTCAACGCACGGAGACGCTGATTGCGATGCTTAGAAGTGGATACTGTAGCTTGCTGGCTGATAAACGAACCCGCGTCGTGCCAATGTGGGCAGGACGCGGGGACCCTAGAGCACTGGCTTCTGGTTTGCCCTGATCGCCTAGGCCGCGACTGAGCGCGTTCGGGTTGAGGCCAACTGTCGATGCTAACGAAGGAGTCCGTGAAGGTGGCCTCGTATGAAACACATTCGTTTTTATGTAACACACATATATTTACTGCAGCGTATATTATAGCTTTAACCGCCATTCTGTGTTACTTTTATTCTCATTGAAAAGAACGCTTCTATTTTTGATGTGTCGCTGCCAAATTTGATGCATCTTTGTCTACAATTGATTAGACAAAATTGACATTTTCAAATGTAAATTCTCATATGTTTATACTTGATCTGACATTGCCGCATTTGATCTGACATAAATCTAATTTTTCGGCTGTTTCTATCTGATCTGACATTGCCGCATTAAACAAGATTAGACTATTTAGAATATGCACATAGAATTAGTATTTTATATACATAGTTTTCAGATTATAATATAGCAGAAAACAGTAAAAAACTAATAATAAACTGGTTACTAGCTGTTAGAAATAAATCTTTCTAAATTATACTTATACGTATATATAAACGAATTTTATTTATGCAGTTGAATGTATGTATGCTTATTTTTTATAAATATGTAGTTTCATTATATTAAATTAATGAGTCATGTTTATGTATTCAAGCAATTATTGGTTTATAATTAGTTTCTTTTAGGGAAATTACACTGATAATTGTTGTTATATAAAGTAAACTATATTGCCACAGAGATGAAAAATTTTGATATAATAGATTGCATTATAACATCTTCAGTATTTTTATTTTAAATATACAAATTTCACAATATTTAGTATAACATTGTTTTATTTACCAAACTGTGCTTTTTTCAGACCAATCAGATCCATCAACAATCTCTGGGGGAGCATAATGACAATCAGCAACTCCATTTGATTGAGCATCTGCATATCGAGATATTCCAACATCTCTGATTTTCCAAATGTCTCCTTTTGATAAAATATTCCTGTAGAAAGATAGGTAATAAAAACTCTTATAACAATGTTCATCAACAAATTACTGCATATGACTGTTTATATCAATAGTTAATTCCTGCAAATTTAATTCTCCATTTATGTGTATAATGTATATAATGTATTTGTATATTTATATTTAATATTGTTATATATAAATATAAACAGTACACACTTTTAACATACGCATTCTATGTAGTTAGTTATTTGTATGTGCTTGTATATTTGAGTTTTAAAAATTAATATGTAGAAAAATCGAATAGTGAGGGATTATTAAGCCTGACTTTTCTAGATATTTATTTGTGACATATTTTAATAAAAACTGTCTATATTCATGATCGTGATTATAAAAATATACTTTACGTTTATATTTAAAGCTGATTAGCATTATTAAATATATTAATCAGAAATATATGTATTGTTATTT
Source organism: Invenusta paracnida (assembly GCA_036023295.1). NCBI lineage: Eukaryota > Metazoa > Platyhelminthes > Proseriata > Coelogynoporidae > Invenusta > Invenusta paracnida. The sequence continues at coordinate 2,773 of JAYRBW010148466.1, read as the reverse complement.
TTAACTAAAATTGTTGCATTCTTTGTTGTTATTTTAGTGATTTATTACGATCAATTGGTTTAAGCATCTTTTTGAAGGATTCATTTGGAGATCACGTAAAGGAGTATTATTATTGTTAATTGCTAGAGTATGTGAAACTTTGAATATTGGGCATTTTCGAAGTATAGAAGTGAATAAATGACACAGATTAAGTAATAAAAGAAAATAAGGAGCGCAAAGTATAAAAATAAGATGTGTTGAATAACAAATATGTTTAAAAGATACTATTCAGCATTTATAAGTATATTCTTTCAGGAACATTTTAAACGATTAAGTATTGTTAAATTTATTTGTTTATTTACTAATTTAAGAACAATACATAATTTAAATATGATAATAAATTTAATCGTAATAATCAATTAAAATTCTTAGTTATTAGTAGTAAAATATAAGTTTACACCACAAAGATTTCTGTGATAGTTGATGGCACCGTATTGTACAGAGTTTCAAGTGAAAATATATTGAAAGTGTTGGTGTATGAGACTTTATACGCACTTTTATTTGATGAATAAATACTGCAATTTCTGAGAATATTAAAATAACAAAAACTTTAAAATATTATCATAATTTGTAAATACAGATAAAATCGTATTTTTCAGAGATCTTGATAATACAAAACTCAATTAACAAATTGTAACACTTGTTCAGAAACGCGAGATTGGTATTCATTAAATTCGTCAACCTTAACCGAAGAATCAGACAATCTGTAAGTCAATGTAATCTGACAGATTACCTTTGAGTCCTGCGCATGAAGTTACTTCAGAACGAAGTTTTGCCAGCTTGATACTACTTAAATTTAATACAGGTAGCTCTCCGTACTGCGAGTAATTGACATTTGTAGTATGAAAGTGCCACTTTATATTTCACTTCTCTTAATTATGTCACGACTGTTATTTACGATTGTATTTAATCTGATTTATTTTGGAAATTTTGAAAATAAAAAAAATAAAATCATTAAACTAGATATCATAAGTAAGATAAAAAAAGTGAGTTTAAAAAAGTAATGTTTAAAAGTATTGCTTCTTGCTATACATTCTTATTAGCCAATAAATGGAAGTAATACAAACACAATGCAGTAAATATTTATATGTGATGAAATAAATAATAATTGAACTTGCGCAGGTTTCAAATAGTTGTGCCAAATCCCCTTCGAATGAATAAACTGGACTCCTTTAAAAATTTGATGGAAACAATCGTAAATACGATCTATTCTGTGTTCGAAATAATCATTCTGAATGGCGTGGTCAAGATTTCCACCCTAGATTAAATAAATAGAAATAAAATAATTTAGTTATTCATACTATTAATTACATTAATACATTATTAATACTCAGCATCTTTGTATAATATACTTTTAAATGATATATCAATTAAAACATTTTTTCAACACAAAAATAAATGTAATTAAGAAACAAAAACTATTTTTCGTTATTTTATACAAAGTTACTGTATATTAAATGTTAATAGCTATTAAAATAAGAAAAATATTTACTAAAAATATCAAGAGTAAATTTTTTTTTTCTGTTAATATTTAATGGTGTACGATGCAAGTGTTTTTTACCTCGCAAAGCTCCATCACTATGTATGACTTGTTATCATCAAGAAAGACATCCAACATGTCAACAACATGTTTACTTCTGAGTTCAATGAGTCGCTGTACTTCCTTTAATGAATCGTCCGAAAGAATTTTAATTTCTTTTATTGCAACACTTACTCTCCAAAAACGAATAAATACATAAATAATTATTTCCAAACATGATTTTCAGTGACATTATATTATGTACATAACTAAAAAAAACTTCACTTATAAAATGTATTTTTCTTTAATAATCTATATAAATGTCATAAATATAATCTCGTGAGTCAAATTAGGGTTACACAAAATACTTTTAGTTGTACAAATTAGTTACAACTTTATGAATTAATTTGGTTCACAATTTAACTACATGAAAGATTAGAAAATACAGCAATTTTGAGAAAACATAGATAATTTGTTTTGTTTATTAAACTAGTGTTTTTACAAGGTACAGAAGATTTTAGAAGTGGTGGTCAATTGATTTCTGCAACAACACATAAAACAAATCTTAACATATTAAATACAATGATATTATTATTTTCTAGTCAAGATTTGTATGTTCTAAATATTGCATACATACTCGCGTTCGTCATCCGTAGCCCGATATACAGTACCAAATGCTCCACGTCCTAGTTTCTGTTCTATTTCATACCTTCCATTTGACCACTTTAAGCCTGGTACAGGAATATCTGTTATAAAAGATATTACAATAGACTATTAACATGTTTGTAACATATATAAAATATAAAGTTTAATTTCTACTCATATCATTAAACACATATATAACTTCAGGGTAGGAGAAGTACTGGAAATTAATGAATATTTATATTTAATTTTGATAAATATGATGAATGCATGTTTTAGGACAGTTTCGAGTTACATCTATTTATTTTATGCTTATTCTAGGTCCTCTAAATATAAATGACTTATGACAGCTTTTGTTTATGCGTTTAGGATTTAGAACTTTTGAATTAACCCACATATAAAAACTAGAGTTAACTAATAGCTAACTACAGCGGCAACCATAGAGCATCCATCGTTTTCCAGCTATAGTTTAACCATTGGCATTTGGTTTTCAGTAGTTTTTAAACTATAGTCGTATAGTTATCAATAGTGTATAAACCACTGATGGATAACTATGGTTTTCAATAGTTTTTA